>JABUQX010022864.1:77500-99637 GCA_015478945.1 Trachelipus rathkii
AAGGCTAATGGTTATGTGAGTTCTCCTTTAAAAATTTTTGCCATTTCTATATTCACATACTAAGAGTACTCAAAGATAAGCATGGTTTTAACTTATATTGAGGATATTAAATCAGAAAGATAATGAAATAGAATGAATGGAACTTTTTCACAATCAAAAGTCATACATTGTAAATAAACTAGATAACACGGGGGTAATATTATTAAAAACTCATACTCTGCAGAATAAATGTGAGCAGGCAAAATCGAAAGGAAGTTAGAGAACATTATCATATATAGGAGCTATTATAATTAGTGCTCCAGGGTTGGGAGTCATTTGGAGCTTGAAGTTTAGAAGATATTAGAACAGAACCGTGATTTAAGCTGTACACCTTTGTAAATTTAACGGAGAAAATAAAAACATACCATTCAACAAACTTATAAACAACAGGACATACGAACAATATCCTGAAGTATTAAATTTTATTTAAAATTCAAATGCAAAAAGACTTTCGATAAGAGAGGAATAACTGCACGCGGCCGATTAATTAACGCCACGATAAAACTCGTAAGGTAACGTCAGAAATCAGCAGTTAACTACTGACAACGAACTAATTATATAAGCTTTCTATCCTTGCTTTTTCTACTACAGGGATAGTACCTGTTTGCAGTTATGCACCACGATGTCGTTACCAATTCGGCATGTCCCGAGATCTGACCTGTACGATCTAACGGTATAGTTGGTTACACGACTAATAGATAACAGCATAGGGGCATACCAGCACCGAGCTTTAAAGACCCTAACAAGTTCATTCGGAAACCATTTATTTCACATGGATTCAAACAAGAAAAGCTGTACTGATATTTCAAAATCATTTAAAATTTATCTACTCCTCATAGTGAAGCTCCCAAAATACTGAAAATATGAGCTTATTTTTCATAAAAATAAAAGCAGACATAAAATAAAGTCAGATAAAGTTCCTGAGGCTTATCAGAGAATACATAGAATGCAAAATTAAAATCTAATGTAATTAAATTTTTAATTTATGTAAAATAATCATGTCTAAGAATACAAACTCTGAAGATGTCCGAGTTCTTAGCGGACGAAACAGTAGGATCTCAATAGAACTTCTGCATTCTGCTAATGAATAAATGAATATGAGAAGAAATATTTTAACAGCTGCTAAAGTAAAAGCATTATAATTAGAACAAACTGTGTAGACATTCTAAATATAATATAAGAGCATAATAACTAGAGAATAAAATAATAAATAATAAGAATCAATGAATAATAGAATAAAATAAAACAGTAACGTCTGTTCATTTGTTACTTATAAGGGGCAAAAGGTCGACAGCCGAAGCGTCTAGTACTCATGAACACAATGGAGAAAGTTGGTAAAATGAGGCATAGGGCATGATTGCGGCATGGATGGTACGGTGTGTCTCTTGACGGTGGGTCTCGATGTATTCCGAAGTACTCCAATTCCTGATCGTATAAGAAATAAATGTTAAATTTTAACGAAAACAACAATAAAAAATGTCAAATTTCCATTTGTTTTATATAAAAAATAAAATAAGCTGTTAATGTGTTGTTTTTACTCTGAGTAGAAAGAAACTTTATAGATTGAAATCTATCAAACTTTATAGATGATCTCTATGAAAATTTTCCAGAAATGCTATCAAAATTTTATTTAATACCTATATCTGTACCCAGAAGAACAGCCTTTTCTAACGTCTCCAAAAGACAAGCAACATCACCGAAACCAAGATTTACGCCTTGTCCTGCGAGTGGGTGGACACGATGTGCAGCATCTCTGCAAAAAAGGGTTTAGAGATCAAAATATCAGCTAAGACACATTTGCAAATATAAAATATATTTATATTCACACTTCATAGATGTCCGAAATCCAAAATTGATACATTAAAAAATATTCTTAAAAAAAAATTTACCATTAGTCAATTTAAAATGCCAAACAAATGCCACCTCAAGTAATAACTTGTTCTAAGCCAAGTTTTATTTACACACGAGATAGGAAATAATTACAACCAGAGCATTCAATTCATTTACTTCACTCAAATGAATAAATGGCAAAAAATTGAAAGGTTAAAAATGATTAAGAAAAATTAAAAACATTTGTAATTTAAGAGATTTTTTTGATGAAAAAAATTTCAACTTTTTTAACTGTTTAATTTCCACAAGTTCAAACATTCCCATTTTAATGGATTATATTGCATGATAATAATGATGTCCATTCTGACACACTTACTTTTCAAATTGTTTAGTCCAGGAATAAACCAGGATAATCCTCATATAAATAAAGCAATATCTAATAATAATATTTAGCGAGTGAAGTGCGCGTTTTTTTTGTTTTGTTTTTTTTTGCAATACAAACAAAAAAAATAAAATTTGGTCACCCTAAGAAAAGAAAGAAGAAAATTGTCGTGTTATTGTTTAACATTTGTAGTAAACTCAATAGACGAGCTTGAAACTAATGAACTTGCAGCATATATTTTTCCATCTGTTTCACCACTATTAAATGCAAATACAGCAGATTAATCCATGAACATAAAATCATAAAGTGAATATACGAGTCGTTTAGGAACTAGTTTAAGTCGAGTCCAGATTTTGTTGTCGGATTAGAGCCAAACACCAAGTTCAAGTTTTAGTTACAAGAAAACTAATTTTAATAAAATAAAATATACAAACATTTTTAGGAATTTTTTTATTATGAAAATGAGAATAAACGATGGGAGTTCTGTGGTGTGGAGAATGGCGTAAATGGGAGTAAAAATGAAATATTCAGATGGTTTGGTCAAATGGAAAGGATGGAAGATAGTCGTTGGTTAGCGGATGATTAATGGTGAGTGATGTCTGGATCAACCAGCTGGGAACGAAGAAAAGTGGATTAGATCAGGTTAAAGGATGCCTGGAGGAGAGAAAATTGAGTTTTGGCCGAGAGGAGAAGAAAGGTGCATAATAGGAAGAATGACGGCGACTGGTGAGGAGGCATGGTTGTGGGCTTGCCATGGATGAAACACCACACTGACGAAGATACCATAGTGAGGTGCGTCACGATCTCGTGAAGCTCAGGGGGTTTTTTTGAGTGCGACGATTTTTTTGTTTTTTTTTGCGGTATGTTCTTCTACTAGCTATTCTGTTTCCTGCATATCGTCAACCACCCCACTGGGGATAGGAGGAGATAATATAATAATATGAATAATATATAATAATATAAAATAAAAAATGAATAATAATAAAATATATAATATAAATAAAAAAAAAAATAATAAAAAATAATAATAATGAATAATATATAAATATTATATCTAAAATAATACTATATACTGTATATATATATATATTATATATACATATATATATAAAATATTATATTATAATAATATTATATTACTATATATAATAGTAATATAAATATATTATATATATATGGTTATATATCATACCCAATAAAACAACTGGGTCCAACATAATGAGCTGCGTGCATAAGACCCAAAGGAAAAGATGCCCTTGATTTTGGAGCAATGCCCGAAATGCTTGGTGGTAACTGCCTTGATCCTGGTCCTAACAAAGAACTTCCTGAAGAGGGAGCAATTGCCCGAAGAAGATTTTGCCACGCTCATGAAAGTTTGTTATAACGTTGTGTGCTCATCATGGCACTAAAGGAAGAAATAAAAATAAATAAATATAGTAAATAGATAAAGTGGTTTTATTTGGATTCAAACATGAATATGCACTAATAGAACGCATGACAGCTAGAAATGAAAACGTTCAGACTCCTGATACGTTTAGCCGGAATTTTCCTTACCCATATAATCTACTTTCTAATAAAGACTTTCCCTCCATCTGGCATTACCCACCCCTCAAAAAAGTTTTCATATTTTTTTAAGCATTCATAACATGGTGGAGTGAATAATTAATATAATACAAAAAGATAGGAAGTCTTCCGCAATATACGTGGGCAGGATGATCTTTGTCCAATAGCTGTCCAAAGACACTACATTGGAATTGGCAAATCGTTAACAAGTGAACCAAAGTTACAGTGACAAGCGAGTGTATCGTAGGCTCCTTTACCATAAAAACGAGTATCTCTTTCGTACGTACTAATGAAAATGTACAACGCAAATGAGTGTGAATACATTAGAATTCACCGGGGACCCTAGCCAAAAAATGCAAGAGACCAGGTTCGTAACTGGTAGGGCGGGAGAATGCGAGCTATTCTCTCCTTAAGCTTTGCTTCGTCTTACTCAGACGTAAAAATGAGTGCACCCTCTCCTTCAATAGGGCTCTGCCCGTGAGCGGTGGTGTTAACTGTATAAAAAAAATCTGTGACTTCTTGTTTGGTAAGCGAGAAGCAAAGCAGAATAATATTAAAATAAGTACTAATAACCTACTAAAGTACTTAAAAAAGAAGTAAAATTGCTAAAAGAAGTACTAAAAACATTAGAGCCGTAAGAGTTATCACATGAAAATTGAACGACAACTTACCATTGAATTATTTAAAGCGTCAACAAAATCGTCATCCCTCAGTGACATCAGCGACGATGCATTTTGTTTTGTTGTTGACCACACTAATGAACTTCTTGTCGATGAAAGCTGCAACAGAGAAGGATCGACATCATTAAAACTCAACAATGTTCATATAGAATATAATGAATGATAATAAAAGAATAAATAAAATTATAAATTAATATGAAATGATAATAATATTAATCATAAATAATATCACAATAAGGAATTTTAATATAATTACGTAATAAAATAATAATCAGGTGAGGAAGGTTTAAGGAATGGGATTAGGGAGCATTATGTTGGTTCTTTGGATAATAATTAGTTTAGTGGGGCTTGGATGGGAGGAAGGTGATAAGGAAGTAGTAGAATTAGGAGGAAGAAGTTAAGTGAGCAAGACAATAAGGATAAGAGTATTTAAGAGCGGCTGCAATAAATCACTTGAAGGTGAACAATTGAGGCTGACCAATCTGGGCAAATAGAAGGAAGTGAAGTGTTATATGTGCAAAGGATGTGTGCGATGTCTAAAGTAAGGAAGTAAGAATGTTTAACAGTGAGTGGTGGAAATGAAGAGGCTGATGAAAGCGGTTAAAGTAAAAAAGAGGTGGTTGAATGTACAAAAGGCAAATGAGAAGTCTCAACAGAAAGATGACTTGGATTATATCATAAGGAGAAAAAAAAATACTAAAAGGTGCATACGTAGGAGAAAAACAACTAGGAGAACAAAGTCTTGGTATTAGGATGAGATGGGGGACAATACAAGGGAAAGGAAGCTCTTCTGGAGAGGAAGATGAAAGTTAATAAGAATGAGAATAAGGGAAATGCTTAGAATAATGAAGTAGGAAGGTGCCTTTTGTAAGCTGATGAAACTGAGATGATGAAGGGCAGTTGGAAGACAACTTCGAAATACACAATATAACAGTAATGAAGAGTGAAGTGAATGTGTTGGTTTTGATGGCGCATAGAAGGAATAGGTATGTGGGGTATTGAGTGTATTTATAAGGAGGAGTAATGGGTAGGTGAGAAGTGTGAGAATAGTAGAATCTGCGGTAAATAGATGAAATTAACTGGTGGAAGATGATAAGACGGGAGGCGAGATGTGTGATTGCTTGGTATTTGGAAGTTTGTAATAAGCGTTTAATGGAGGGTATAGTTCCAAGGATTGGAGGAGAGAGGTAATAGTATCCCTTATATAGGGTAGAAGGGAGAAAAGGAGACTGTAGAAATAATAGGGGAATAATTTTATTGAGGTGTTGTAGGGAAGGTATATGCTGGTATTTTGGTCGAAAGAGTGCGTCGAGTGACTGAACGGATGATTGGTGAAGAACAACAAGGTGTATTTAGGAGTGGTAGAGGATGTGTGGATCAGAATTATACATTGAAAAAATGATTGAGAAAATCAGGGAGAAGTAAAATAAATTGGTATTGTAGTTTATGGTATTTGCAAACAGGCGTTATGATAGAGTTTAATCAGGGCAAAGCTTATGGCAGGTGATAGTGATCATTGGTGTATGGTGTTAGGCTTCTGAATTGAATCAAAATAGTATGTATGACGATAGTGTAAGCGTGTGTAAAGAATAAATGGTGTCAAATGGTGATTGGTTTAGGGATTATAGCGGAGTGAGACAGGTTGTGTTATTCTCACTTCGGTATTTCATGTTTATATGATGGTGGTTATGAAAAATTGAGGTTGGGGATGGCATGGAATGGTATAGAAATGATGAGAGATGGAAGATGAGTGAGGGTGGCCCTAACGTATATATATACGGATGATTTGGTTATGTTTGGGGAATCTGAAGAGAGTTGAAGAGGATAGGTAAGAGATTTGGCAGGTGTAAAAGGAGGGGTTTGGATTGTGGTAGGCTTGAGTAAGGTTATGGTTATGAGTGAGGACACTTGTCGAAGCTAGCTGTGATGTTAGAGTTGATGGCAGCTTTTGAAGTTATGCTGTATTAAAGCTTGAGAGGTGTATAGAAGGCTATTCATTAATAAGCTGCAGAAATATAGTAGGAAAGTTGGAATGGCAGGAAGGATGGCTGTGCAATTCAATCGCTTGGTTGGAATGTAACCTAAGTTGAGTGTGCAGCTTACATGCGGTTATGTTGTTATTTGTGTTATTGTATAATGTGAGTGAGACTATGGGTTTTGGAAAAGAAGTATGTGCCTATTCAATGTGTTCAGATGGACATCCTTAGGGGTGTGTTAGGTGGATGAGAAAATTTGATAAATGAAGAATGAACGATTAGAGCGTGTGTGGTTGAAGCAACAACTAAATGAACGAATAAATGTAAATATAACTGAAATGGTTGGTCATTGGAAAGGATAATGAAGTCAGTTGTTAAGGCCGATGTGTAGTGGCGAGGTGTTGGGGGGACCGACGCGGCCTGGGAGAGTACGAGAATAAAGTGGACTGAGTCAGTAAAGCAGTGTCTGAAGGGGAGGAATGCGAGTTTGGTAGGGCGAGAAGAAAGGTGTATAAACAGGAGGTAATGGCGGGGGATTGTGAGGGGTAATGTGTGGCCCACCTGGGCAAGATACCCTTACGATTGAACGATCTACCATAGTGAGGTCCATCGTTTCATAAGCTTTAGGGTGATTTGGACTGCGAGACGAGTTTTCCGCTACATTAATGCACTGAGGGGTGGTGAGAGGCTGGGCTTCTTTCGATTTTGTGTAATGTCTTGCCTAGCTGTTTTCTTTCCGATGCACAAGTCTGTGCACCTTATCTCCCATTCTTTGAAAAAGAGGTAGATAAAGAAAGAAAGAAAGGAGATAAATAATAATAATATAATAAATAAATAATAATTAATAATAATAATAATAATAATAATAACAATAGATTAATATAAAATAAATAACCTACATATAAAGTACATGCATAATTCTAGTAAACAAAATTTTGCCAAGCGTAAATTTGATTGCTCTTGGAATATCACAATAAATAGTCATCATAAGCAGAAAATAAATTATAATAATATATATAATAATAATAATAATAAATATTATAATAATGTACCTCGATAATTGCCAGAGTATGTGACGATACGAGTCTTATCATACTCCCATGAGAGATTTGCATCATGTTTCGCCTCCGGAGTGAACAGCATCTCTGCCTAATCTTTAAATATGCTAATAAAGATAATAATAATAAATATATAATCTATAATAGCATAATAATAATAATAATTAATAACATAATATATTAATAATACATAATAAAAAATAATAAGAAATCAATAATGGAATACAGAAATTCTATATACTACCAAAACGTAGTAGCTTTTTTCATCAGACAAGTTTCTGAAACCGCTGTCATCATTGAGAAGGAAATTGATGAGTATACTTGACTTCCATACCAACTACTAAATAACGCGATTAGCCATGGATGAAAGAAGAATAAGTAATATTATTTCCTTCATATTTTAATTTATTAAAATTAAATTTCCACAGGCCTTCTGCAAAGACAATTGGAGAAGTGAGTGGATAATGAACCCTAAAAATGAAATATCTATATAAAACAATCAAATTGATTGATGAGCTTTGGATAAAATATGCAAAGAACTGCTACCATCCTTTAAAACAGTTTCATGACTTTAAATCAACAACTGCAGAAGAAAAAGAATCATATTTATGGCAGATATCTCCTTTGCATTGTGAGAATGAAATCAATATTAAATCCACATAAAAAAAAATGATATAATGTTGAAAAATGCTAAATTAAATTGGGTTTAGGAGCCTACATTTCTTGAGACTTAAAAAGGTTCTATTACAAGGCAATCATAATTAACATAGATTTACATTAAGTAACAAAACTACATACTAAAGTGGTCCCTACCTGAGTAGAATATAATAAAGTTACTTCTGTATAGAAATCTCTTCAATACACATATTTACTTGCCATTAGTTACCTCACATTTTTGGAATGCTTTCTTCAATGCGTGTAAATATAACCTCATTCTCGCAACAATATGAGCAACTGTACTCAGTTCTCTTCTCTATCAAATTAATTAGAGCTTCTTCTGTACAGAGACTCCCAAACTTCGAAAAATAAAGTCATTTCCATAATTAACATTTCATTTTGAAACTTTCGTAAATTGCAATAGCAATAATAAGTCATATTCTGTGCTATTTTTTCTTCCATAGGAATTACTTAATTGAAAAAAACAGCTGAAACTCATTAGAACTATGTAACGATAATTGCAGCAAATATTTCATGATCCCTTTGATCTGTAAAATATATTTTGAACTTTGTGTGGTCTCTCCTTCTAACCCATTTCAATTCAAAACGAAAATTAAAAACGCATTTCTTTCGCACTCAGGGTCTAATTAAAACTTTTCTCACAACGGGCTCATGGCCACTGTCTGAATTTTAATATAACTTGAATAAGAAACTTGGAATCGCTATAAATATTTTGAGATAAAATAAAATCTTATAAAAAAAGTATTTTTCTTGGAATTTTCTGATTTTAATTTTGTGATATGAATAAAGAAATATGACCTAATTTACTCTGAATTGCATTTTAAAAATTTATTCAGGAAATAGTTGAATTGAGAAAAATTATAAGTAGTTACAAGATTATTATAATTATTGAAATGTTATTTTACTACATGTTTCAAATCAAATTTAATAATATATATATATAATATCATATATACATATATAGTATAATATATATATATATATATAATAATAATATATAGTAAATATATAATATATATTCTATATATATTATATATAATAAAAGTAATATATGATAATAAATAATAATATTATATTATATATAAGATATAATAATAGAATATAATATTAAGATATATATAAAATTAATAATAATATATACAAATATTTATATATATATATATATATATATATAATATAATATAAATATATAATAATATACCCATATGGTTCCTTATTGTAAGAAGTAAAGAGACATCTATCACTAAACTCACTTATAGTTTATTTCCATCAGAAACATTTAGAATCAAAGTTTCGCGACAAGAGAATAGTCAAATTTTAAAGTGCTCAAATTTTTTAAAGCAGTTAAGGTATTTTAAAAAACAACAGAAGTTCATAGCAAAAAACAAATAGCAAACTAACGGATTGCAGCAAAGAAATCTCAATAAAATGATGTAAACGAACGCATGAATGTTTACGACGTCACAACATATGTAGCATAAGTAAAAATTGGTTAGAATTTTTAAAAAACAACTATTTAACCAGTCCTAAATGATACCGTGCAATTTCGTTTACTGGCTGTGCATATAAACCGTATAGTATATCCATGTCTAGCGTGGTGAAAAGTTTTTCGCTGTGTGATTTAAGGCACAACCTATTGTAATCTCTCAGGAGATGCCAGCTCTTTCATTTTGTTTTTCTAATAGTAATATTTTAAAGATTTTTCTTAGATATATTCTTAAGATATATATATAATATTTGTATATATATACATATTATAGTATATATTATTATATTAATATATATATAGTAATATATATATAATATTAATATATATATATAATATATATAAAATTATAGCGTAATAGTATATTATCATGATACTAGCTATATATAATATTATAAAATTATATATAAATTATATATATATTCTATATCGTATAATATATATATATAAAATATATAATACTTATTATATATATATATATATAATATTATATATATATAATTATATATATATAATATAATATAGGTACTATGATATAGATATACATAATAATATATTTGATTGGATATTAAGCGAATTTTGAATGATGGAAGATTTATATGCAATTTTGAGAAGATGATAGATTTGAAAAAGTAATAATAAAAAATTTATTATTTAAGTAATAAAAATTTAAATAAGGAAAGAATAAATTGTGTACTTCAAATCTTATTAATATGTATTATACATTAAGACCGCATGCATACATGAAGTTTCGCTGTAATTCTGTAATCTGTTGTGTTACTATTACATATAGCTAATATAATAAAATATAATAGAATTAATGAAAAAAAAATAATTAGTTAATAATAATAATGCATATAATAATAATAATTTCTTCGTTAATAAATTGAATTATTAATTAAATCATTCATGTCATTCTAACAATAATATTTATGCAATTTTAATATATAGTTATTTGTAACATGATTTGTAAATTTTAATAGGCGAGAAAGTGAAGACAAAAATATTCTAGATTAAATGTAGAGCTTATGTGAGGTAAATAAATTTGCTCTGTTTTCTGGTTATATATTGCTCAACTTAATCGTAAGTATATCGACAAAAAACTGCCAATGCAATGAGAAAAATATAAATTTTGCACCGAACGAAATAAAATATGACATCGTCCATCATATATATATATAAAATTATATATATATATATAATTATATATAGTATAATATAATATATATAATATATAATATATAAATAGATATATATATATATATTAACTATATTATATATCATATATATATAATATTTATATGTAAAATGAATATTCTTGGATAATAATATTTGTTTATAATATATTATATTATTATATAGTATATAACGATAGATATATATATTATATTAATATAATATAATATTATAAAATATATATATATAATATATAAATATATAATAACGTAATTATATATATATAGAATATATAATATATTATATAGTATAAATAATATATATTATATATATTATATATCCGGTATATATAATTTACAGAGTTCATTTGTAACATTTAAGCTTTATTACTTGGCAATTATAGGGATGCAAAAAAAAAATTTAATTAACCAATCAAGAGCATTACAATAGGCCCTACATTAAATGTTATGATGAGCACATATTACGTAAACAGGTATTTAAGACCAATTGAGGTTCTAATTAATGTGTTTTGGAAAATTAAAGCAGAAACAAATTTTCTCCCTCCCTAGGGACACCGCAGCAAATCCAACCATGCCACCTCCTGATATAACAATATCAAAGTGTATACTGTCATTCTGAGTTTGAGTTGCTGAGCAAAATGTCTGGGAAACAGTTTTCCAAAACCTGTTACTATTTAAACCCTCTTTACCTTTTAAGTAAGGCGAAAGGTTCTCATGGCAATAATCATTTCTTAAAATTTATTTTATATTATTATGATACATCCTGCAGTGGAATATCCTGAAAATAAACAAAAGGAAGATATACGTAAGTATACAAATATACATTTACGTATTACCGAATAAATGGGGAATTACTTAATACTATGACTAAAAGAAATAAATAGGGTAAGATAAAATAAAATATATAAAATAACAATCACTTCCATACAGAAACAACACATATTACATAAACATGTTTTATTCATTAAACTTCAAGCAATTTCTTTACCATGACATAAAACACTCAATCATCACTTTTCAATCATCACGGTACATATTGACTCATAACAAGGTCTAAATCAGTGGTTGGTAACCTTTCCTAACAATGGGTAATTTTTCTTTATTTTTCTGAGTTATTACAAGTGATACTGTAAGTATTCAAAATTAACATTAATATATTTTAAGATATAATGCCCCAATCAGTGATTATATAGCTATGCAGATATTGATATTGTTGCTATGCTAGTATCAATGTACTTATTAAAAGTACGGAAATAGAGAAAAGGACTGAAGATAAATATCAACAAATAAATAATGACTTAAGGAGATAAGATTAATATAATAAAGTTAATTTCAATAAATCATGAGCAAAACGATTACAAGCCATGTCTGCAAAATAGTAAACTTTTCTGGATCCTAGATACAAAACCCAAATACCTTTTTTTAGAACCACGTGTTTCACAAGGTGTTAAAATTTAATTTAGAATTTCACTCAATTGTGATGCATTAAAAGCCTTAAGTCAAAGTCAGTAAAATTACCTCACACAATCCATATTGTAATCCATATATGGAAAAGATTGCGAGAAATTGCTGAACAAACTCTGAATATAAAGCATAAGAAAATGAACGGAGCAACTATAGCTCAATCAATCAGCATTTTAAATTAATTAATGCTCATATTTATTGTCAATTTTGAGGGGCAGTGACATTATGATCAACAGCTCTGGAATAAAATGTGTGTTAAAAATGGTAGTGGTAAAGAGCAAAGAATGGAATAAGACAGTGTGTGAATTAATTGATTCGTTAAATTAGATGGATTATGTGTTGGGTAGTTCCAAAAGCATTTGGCAGAATCCTGCCGATGAACGAATAATATGTGTAGCTTCTTAGTCAGGCGATGAAGAAAATATTGTTTTAGAATGGGTGTCAAAGGACAGGCTCTCGTCATTGATCGAAGAATATCAAAAGCGAAAACTGGGTTGGAAATCGGATTAAAGATACATGTTGAGTAATTGATTGGCGGTGATAATTGTAAAAAGTTGGGTGCAAACATCGCTTGCAAGACTTGGCATAAGGATGAATTCTAGCACATCGTCCTCAAATAAGTTGTAGCTAAGAGCGAAGACATCTTTTTCATGACGATAGCAGATCTAAATTTATTAACGAAAGGAATAAAGAAACGAGCTCACAAGACGTCGCAGATTTTACATCTTATATACAAATTCGTCTTACAGTAAGTCATTTAATTCTGCTTTTGTATCTTTTACGCTCATTTTGAGAAATTTAAATTATTTATATTCTGGTAACATATTAAATTATTCATCTTTACAACATGAACCTTTTTTCAAATATCGGTCGTTGAGTGCTTAGGGGAAAAGAGATTGTAGTGGGTGCAAATAGAAGTTGGGTCCATATCTCGCAATCTGGTATATAGTTGTATTAAGTATATATATATATAAATATATATATATTATATATATAATAATTATTATCTTATATACAGGTAATATATAATAATATATTATACTATATTATAAAATTATTTAATAATATTATATATATTATAATAAATATAATATATATATATATATATATATATAATATATAATATATTAATATATATAATATATTTAATATATATGATTATATATATATAAGATAATTATTAATTTAAATTAATATAATTATAATAAAATATATATTAACAACTACCAGGAAGGGCTTTTTGCCCTGTCAGTTTTGGTCAAAAAATCTTCTATTTTGGCCCAAAACTCCTATATACACTAGACTCCTAGAAGCATTTAGAAAAACATATCTTTTCGCATTGTTTCCGATGCCAGACTCCTCACTGGTTGAATACTCTCGGTAAGGTTAGAAAAGTTTCAGCCTATCAAGTAGAACTAGCAATCTTCTTCATTGGAGCTATTCATAATTACTTACGTTCTATATTCACATATAGTATATTAATAATAATAACTCAGTAAGGAGATCTCCAGAGGATCTTGCTTCAAGGCGTATAAGATTCTAACACTAGGTTACCAGAAGTAAATAAACTAAAGTCAAGGAATGAAAAGGTAAAGGTTGCTAGCTCTGTTCACAACAGCCTTATATAACCAGCGAAGAAAAATCTTTCACTTGCCTAGAATACAGCTAGCGTAAAACTTATCCACCTTCTTTATTATATATATTATATTAAATTATATGTTATATATAATATATATAATTAATATTAATATATATTATATTATATATATATTTATTTATATAATATATATTAAATATTAATATAATCCATAAAAAAGTTATATGGAGGACCCTATCAGTATATATATTATATCTATAGTACTACCGGGGCTTCAATAGGGATCACTACTTAAATTAAATTATATAATATATTTATAATATATTATTAAATTATTATATCTCATATATATTATCTAAAGATATCAAGATATATATATATATATATAAATTATAATAATTAATTATTATAATATATAATATATATTAAAACATATTATATATATATTAATAATATTAATATATAATATATTATATATTTAATTACTAATAATATTTATATAATATATATATTAATAAATACTATATATTATAATATATATTTTATATACTATAATATTAATATATACAGATATTTAATATATTAATATATATATATTATATATTATAAATAATATATATAATATTAATATTATAATTATTATATATAATTTATATATATATTAATATATTATATAAATATAATATATACATATAATATATATAATAAATAATATATATATATAAATATATAAACAGGTATGAAATATTATGATCTTGACAATGGGTAATAAAATATGAATATTCGATAATCAAAAGCTTTAAAAATTATATATATATATAATAATAATACCTTTGTGGCTTAAAGATCTAAATCGTCATTTCTCAAATCAGTCAGGGATATTGATTTTTAAACTATCTTCCAGTGCGCGATAGTGTTTTTTACTATATCCAACATCCGCGAAGATAGTCAAAAATCACATCCGCTACATTATCTATAGTAAAGACATTAAAGATGGCAGGCGTACAGCGCAACTACTAAGACAAATCAAATATATAATTCAGTATTCCCGGAAACAAATGTAGATAACCAATTATATGCCACAAAAATTATGTTTGTATTTTCCATTTATAAAACAGCTTTTTTAAAAATTATCAGTTTAATACTTTCAGTTTCAATATTTTAATTAAATAATAATTTATATAAAAATTAATAATAATAAAAAAAAAAGAAAGAATTTTCTTATTACGTAAATAATGATTATTTATAGTTGAAAATAAAATATTAATAATAAGAAATTAATAATAAATAATAATAATATATAAATAAAAATAAAAATATATAATAATAATACGATAGTTGTATAAAATTACGACTCCACGACTCCGTAACTCCGACTCCGACTATACCGACTTTATATCTCGTTAAATAAATTTTTAGACTCCGACTCCGACTACCGATTTACCTACTTGCACAGAAATTTATTCAGACTACCTGAGACTCGAAAACTTATCCCGACTCCTGGTAAAATTGCACAAGACCTTGTCCCACTGACGACTCCACGACTCCTACTCCGACTCCCGAGTACCGATGGCATTAAACTCTGAAATGAAAAAAAAAAATCTATCCTTTATCTTCATAAACGTTACACACTATAGCTAACCGCGAAAAGGAATACTTTTTGGAATCCTGGTAAATATTTACATTTGTAATATGGTAAAAAAAAAATAAATAGTTTTTTATAATTATAGGAATATGAGTGATGAATGCCTATCTAAGACATTATATCGTTACTCGTTATAAATTATAAAAATAAAAGTCTTCTAATTATTTAGTTTTAAGTTTTGTATTTTTTAATTAAAAAGAATATCCCAAGGGATATTAATAAACCGCACCGATGGTTGCAGTGAGATGGTGGTACTCTCGGCCTTCCGGGGAAATACGGGTAGGCCTATTTCCCCCCCTCCGGGGAGGTCCTCCGGAACCCCGCTCTTTGGTATTTGGGGTGTCGCCGGGGAGTTTCACTATTATAATTACAGCCGCTAAACTCCCCCATACGGGGTATGTAATAGTACGTCCCCTGTAACCACTATTAGTCTTCTCAACCGTCGGCTCGAGCACCCCTACATTGCCGTGTATGACCTTTTAATAAAATAATAAAATATATATTATATTATATTATAATTATATTTCCGCTATAGCTACCTAGATAAAGGATATAAAATAAAAGAAAAAAAAAAATAAATTTGATTTCTGACGCGGCTGGACGATAACAGGTCTCCGTGTATGTATTTCGAAATAGCGACTGCGTACCTGTGAAAATTATGGGGTTTTTTGTGAATCCGACCGAACTACCGTTCCGTCAGTCGGGCCGTTAAGTAACTTTGTCCATATAATTTAATATTATTTTAAATACATTACAAAACAATTTTCAACGGTGGTTATATTATAGGCAACCTAATTTTAATTATTCTTTATTACATTTTATTATTTTATTATTAGTTATGGGAAAATATATAAATACTATATAATTATTAAAAATATTTTAATTAAATAATTACATAATTTTTATTACATAATAAAAAAAAAAACACTATATATATATATATATACATAATAAGTGAGCCATAAATTTAACTTTTATTGTCAAATCCTAAAATTAATCCCATTGGCTACACTACAAGGAAATTTTTTAGCTTATGTTCCATATGTCAAAACCAATGTAAAATTACAAAACCTACAGTTATACATTCAGTTATTATTGAAATATCAATTAGTACCCAATATTAATATTTATAAATTTATTTAGAAGAACAGTAATAATAATGATGGTTGTGATAATAAGACCGCTATATAGGGGACTTATACCTGACTAATAACGTATATATTTAGCTATATTAGCTATATATGATAGTTTGAGCATATATCAAATAAACTATAAACCTATAGCTTTGGGTTTGATACATGAACTACATGATATTAGCATATAAATTATAGATATATTTTATAGATCAAAGCACAGATACGAATACTTAATTTCACGGGTTGTAATAGCATTCGTTATCAGGAGCTATGGAGAAGCTCGAGAGTCGTAGTCGTCGGAGTGCGATAAAGCAAAAATTTTGACACACGGAGTACTGGATGTCGGAGTACGAAAATGTTGCTGCAAGTGGAGTCGGAGTCGAAAATTCCTGTGTTTATTGTGAAGAGATCAGCCAGTTGAAATACATCCCCTGGTGTAAGGTGGGCAGGTCGGGAGTCGGAAACGGAATTAAGAAACGTTGGAGAAACTAGGTATTAATATGTAGATTATTATTTGTATGTAGTAGTTTATTTGGATTTCAAATGGTATTATTCTTTATGTCTATTATTATTATTATTATTATTATGATTAATTATTTATTATTATTTATATAATTTATAATTATTAATATTGATTTATTATTATCTTATTTATTATTATTATGTATATCTAATTAAAAATATTATTTCTCTCTCTCCTCTCTTCATTTCCCTCCTTCTAATAATAATGGTTTGTAACTATATATATACTATATACAATATATATAAAAACTACTATATACTTCCTTATATATTCATATTACTATATTTTATTTTATTATTTTTCCTAATTAATATTATTATTAAATAAATAATATATTAATAATATATATATAATATATCATAATATAATATATTAATTATATATATCATTAATATAATATATTATAAATATAATATATATGATATATAAATTATATCAAGTAGTAGTGTCTCAAAAAAAATTGTAACTAACTACAAAGTATTGACTGCTTTTTTGTTTTTTTCTAGGGTAAACCTTACATCGTACGAAATAGTAACAGAATGGCAGGAGATCTACTTAGCTTTGAAGAGAGAAAGTTTTGTCCTATTAAATAGCTTAATTTAGACAACGAGACGTAAACAGTAAAAACAGCCACTAATGAGAAGTGAACATAAGACTAAGTTCAGAGGGAGTTTAATCGATAAAACCTTGCCCTAACCAAAAGGCACCGGACCATTGCCCGCATGCAATAGACGAGATTTGATAGCAAAGATGGAAAACCATTTCAACAAACGTCAATCAGAATACGATTCTGAACTGAACACGGACATCCACCAACATAGCCTGCAAAGGAAGCAGAGTAATTAATAAGAAACCTCTACATCTATATAACCGAATCCGTACCCATAAAATCTTATACGACAAACTGCTCTGGAGAACACCACACTTATATATCAAAAATATAGCGTCCATCGGATCTTGAAGCGTCTACGCTGAGGAAATGCTACTTAAATCAAGACTATACTACCATAAGCTCTCAATATCGAAGACGATCTTCGAGGTACAAGGAGACACTTCTAATATTATGTGAAATAAATTTAAAATTAATGGTACCTGGCTCTAATGTGCAGAAGATGCAGGGTTTCCACAAACAAAAAAAAAAAAAAAAAATTGGGGGTTCATGAGATGCAGAGTATGAGGCTAAATAATAATATTAATAAAACTTTAAATTAAATGGCCTCGATAATCGCTTACATAATAGATTAATCGCCATAATTGTACCTAATGGGGTCCTGTAAATCCCCATATTAAAGCTGAACACCATTTAAACCTAACAGGGGTAACTGTGTGTGTGGTGTGGGATTTCAACATTGGGCGGGCATCTTAATAGGACCGCCGGTTGTTTTTTCTCAATGTGAAGAGCGTGTGGAGTCCCGATAGGAATGACAGGTACCTTTAACTCTTTCTGCAGGAGTCGGTTTCTTGGATCACAACACTACTTTAAGGCGAAGTATGTTAATAGGTGTACCTGGGAAAACGAACTTAGAGACAATTGGAAAACTTTCAGCAAGGCACGGTATTACGCACCTCCCATTCGGGAGCCATTATGTGTTTTAATTTCAATACATTTTTTTTTAAAAACAATGGCAGAAGGAAATAAATAAATATAAAACCAACAAAATACAAGCGATGTATATGAGCTCACCCCATTCGAATGTACAGCTATTTCACAACACAGTGGATTGGACGAAAGGGTAAGTTAGAATAGGAATATCTCCTAAAACGCAGCGTGTCTCTTAATCTTCGGAGAGTTTAGTTAGTCCAAGATTTCTCAAGACAGTGGATAACTTGCGTTTTATGGGTGATAAAATTATCCCATACTAAGAACAGGAAGCTTATCGCGTCAAACACCACAAGAACGATAAAATGCAATTGAAAATTGTGAAATCGAAGGGAAGACGGTTAATTGTCAGGGCGACATTTACCAGAATTGAAGATCTTTTGTTTTCCTGATCATTTATTTTATATGCGACTCACATTGGTTTGCGCGATTATCTCAGACCGTGTCTGGACAAATAATCGGTCATCATTTGTGAACTATTTGCTGAACATGATTTGCTTATAAACACATGTATGTTCTGTAATAACCTTTATCCTTTATATTACTTGTCTAGTTCTTTTATGTTTCATAAATATAAGTTTGTTATAGTCTTTTAAATGTTGTTATGTATTCATTTTTATTTGAGACACCCTTACTATTATAATATTATAATTATATATATTTATTTAAAATATATTATATATTTTTTATAATATTATAATATTATATATATATTTTATGTTATTTTATTTTTATTATTTTTTATTATATAATTAGATTATTATTTATTATATTATATAATTATATTATTATTTATTTAATATATATTATTTTATTATTCACTATATATTATTTATTTTATATAATATTATAATTATTACTTATATATATATATTTTATTTATTATTTTATTATATATTATATTATATATTATAATTATATATATATATTATATTATATAATTTATTTTTTTCTTGCCTTAAAAATAGTTAATTTTATGTATAAATTGGAATGGATCGCTTTTAAATCATCAATTTTAAGTACACAGTGACAAGAAATACCCTTAAATTTTGTAAGTGTTTTTAGGCATTGCGGTTGTTTCGTTTGTTTAAGGAAAAATTAAAATAATCCAATTTGCTATTTTTAATACAATTATCTGCGTACTATGCACAAACCCTGTTTCCGGAAAACGGAAAATTTATTCAATTTTATGAAAGTATTACTTTATTCATTACCTCGATAAAGGTGTAGGGGAGTTCGGAATAATAGACATGATCATCTTGATCTTGAATATCTCCTTCGTATATCTAAGAAGAACATTTCTTCTTCAGATAATATATATATAATATATATATTATTATATATAAGAACAAGAACAAGAAATATATCTTGAGTATATAAATTGTTTGTATATTGAAACCTTTGAAATGAAAAATAGTTTGTCATGTGTTGCGCCTGAATCTTTATATCTTTACGGTACTTTATACTTTACCGTATTGCATTTGGAGATTAGATTTCATTGGAAAAGTGGCAAGTGGAATATTTTTTATTCTCAAAAGCAAAACGAAAATTAAAAAAAAATGAAGTTGAAAACAAAATGTTTACTCTAACTGTGTAAGCACTAAGCCATGAGTCTTTTCGAGAGTCCCGAAAATCCTTCTCGAAACATCTTGACGAGAGGGAGTGCGCCAGGAAAGTCGAAAATTTTGTTGCATTTAAGAGTCTGGAAACCCAGGTCGGAGTCCCCCGAGGAAAATTTTATGATAGTTAATAGTTTTGAGAATGAATCAGAGTCGTGAGTAAACACGGAGTCGAAATTTATAATTTATGTTTAACTAGTGGAGTCTGAAGAGTCGTTAAAAGTCGAAAACTCCAAAATTATGAAATTTAAAGAGTCGGAGTCAGAAGTTGGACGATCTATGAATAATTTATTATTGTTTTGTAATGCAGTAATTAATTTTGTGTTTTATTAAGCCTTCATTAACTTATTCATTACAACTCAGCCATCTCAAGAGAGTCTCACTAAGTTACATAATTAAATGCATTAAGGTTAGTTAAGGCCCAGTAGTTCCCTATATGACGATGAAATGGGAAAATAATTGATATAATTGTCTATAGAAACTATAAAGAAAATAAAAGTCTATTAGCTTTAGCCATAACAATAACCAAAAGAATTCCTTGAAGAACTGCTGTAGAAGCGCAAGGGAAAAAAAACAGACATATAAATACTTAACTGTGATATGTTGTTTTACAGATTTTAAAGATATATATTAAAATATATCCATATTAAGGAGGAAATTTGTGCATCTGCTTAGTTTAACCATTAAACTATACACACAACCATTTTAAAATATGTTAGGGTAGTATTTCCATATGACAACACTATCAAGGAATTTATAGTCAAAAACTCAACCATTCTAAGAAACATATATGTGGAGGTATGTAAAATTCCATGTATAAAGAATTGCGATACGTTTATTCCATCGCGTTCAAAACTGGTAAAAGCGATTTAAAGATAAGAATAAAATCAGACACAAATATGGTGTCAGTAGAAACCTGAACTTTTAAAATAAAATTAGCATTCAAAACTTTTTCAAAGATATGAACCTAGAATTGAACGAGTCTCACAAACGAAATCATAAAACTTTCTCTTCCCATCAGTCCTCAAGAAATATCATGAATCCGACAATAACCAAGATAAACTTCTCCCAATATAAATAAATTGAGCCAGCGGATTAATATTCTATAGTGTTGGAGAAATTTTTTTTGAATGATATTTTTGTCTAAGTAAGTCATTAGAGACAAAATTTAGCGTTACTAAATATCATCATTAATTACTGTTGTTATTATTGTTGTTTGTTGCTGTTTATCCATTTCAGTTGTTTTGTTTTTAAAGGTTTTTTAATTTCTTTTGTAAATGCGCTGGATTTAATGATCATTAATTTATTATTATTATTATTTTAATTATTATTTTATATATAATTATTAATTAATTATTATTATATATTATTAAATTATATTATTATCTATTATTCATTATCTATTTTTAATTATCACATTATTATTAATTATTATTAATTATTGATTGATATTATTATTATTATTATTAATTATTATTATATTAATTATTATATATTATTATTATTATTATTATTATTATTATTATTATTATTATTTTTATTATTATCTTTTAATTATTTTAATCAATGTTTTATTATTATTGCTATTTTAATTGATATTGTTTTTATTAATTATTATTATTATATTATTATATATTATTTTTTATTATTATTATTATTTATTAT
>JABUQX010022865.1:0-2500 GCA_015478945.1 Trachelipus rathkii
GAGAGAGATTAGGATAAGTCTTGATTGCGCAAACAAGGCCTAAACATGAGAATATGTTGCGCACCCTATTTAACCAATAACAATAGTGAAAACTACAACTGTGTTCAGATGAACAATCTTAAGGACGTGTTGGTGTGAGAAGAATTATAAAATGAGGAATGAACGCTTTAGGGAGTTGTGTGGTGTGAAGAAAGAGTAAATTAGAGAATAAATTAAAAATACATTTCGTAAATAGTTTGGCCATGTGAAAGGATGGATGATAAGTCGGTTGGTTAAGCGGATATATACTCGGGAGATGATAGGGTGTCGCTCGTGATTAAAGACCCTAAGGAAAAGATGAGATTCGAGTGAGTAAAATAGGATGCCTGAAAGGAAGAATGAATGTGTTTTGGCAGAGGGGCGAGAAGAAAGGTGCATAATACCAAGTGAATGGCGGGTTTTGTGAGAAGGGTGTGGTTTTGACCGTCACCTGTACAAGGGATACCTGCTGTTGACGAGAAAGCCCAATGTTAGGGGTCCGTTCTGCGGTTCCCGTGAAGCCCTTAGGTTGGATTTTTTTCTGAACTGCGACGAAGGTTCTTACTTTCTACTTCTTTTTAATATATATATAATACTATATATATATCATATATATATATATATAGTTTATTTATATAATAATATATATTTATATATCATATATATATATAGTTATATAGCAATTATATATATATATATAATAATGTACAATATTATACATATATATACATATATATAGTATATCTATATAGATATATCATATATATATTGATATATTATTATACTATATATGATATATATATATATATATTAATATATATAATATATAAGTATATATATGAATAATAAATATACTAAGTAATACTATAGTATATATATATAGTATATATTATTATATAATATATACTATTATATATAGTATATATATATATAATATAAATAAATTATATATCATATATATTATATATTATATATATAAATATATAATCAATAATATATATAAAATATATATATAGTTAATTAATATTATATATTCATATAGTTATATATATTATATGTATATATATATATCTATATATTGTATATATATCAGTAATATATATTGATATATAATATATATAATATATATAATATTATTATATGATATATATATATATTATATATATATATATATAATATATTATCATATAATCATATACTATAATATATAATATTATATATAATATACATTATATATATATATATAATATATTATATATATATATATATATATATATAAGTATATATCTATTATGGGAGCGAAGCTGAAAGCTTTTGGCATAATCCGCGGCTTGCGTTTTTTTGCGGTTTCCTAAATTATTCAAACAAGCGCGGTTGCGGTTTGCGGGTTGCGGTTGCGGTTGCGGTTGCGTTGTAAGCAATAAAAAACATAAATTTGACTCCCACCCAATTGCTTTGGTTTAACCTACTACTACTACTAATAACAATAACAATAAAAATAACAATAACAATAACAATAACAATAACAGATAACAATAACAATAACAATAACAATAACAATAACAAGTAAGTAACAAGTAATAAAGTATTAACAGATAATAACAATAATAATCATAATAATATAATAATCATAATAATAATGATATCAATAATAATAATAAATCATATAATTAATAATAATAATAATAATGAAGAATAAGTAATAAAGTATAATAAATAATAATTAATAATAGATAATAATGAATTAATAATGAATAATAAATATCAATCAATAATATAAATTAATTAATATAATAATAATATTAGATAATAATAAATAATCAATAATAAATAATAAATGAATATATAATATATATATAATAATAATAATAATAATAAGAAATATATAATAATAATACATAAGTAATAATAAAATAATAATAATAATAATAATAATAATAATATAATAATAAACGATTAAAATATTAATTGAATAAAATAAAATTAATAATAATAATAATAATATAATATATAATAATAAATATAATAATAATATAATAAAATAATAATAATAAAGGGTAGGGAGGGCGTTGTGACCGTCAGGATGGCGGGGAGTGGAGGTCCCAGTGGGAACGTGAGGCGATATATAGAATACATGAGGGAGGGAGGGACGGACGCGGCCCGCTGCATAAATAAAATATGAATCGAAATAAAAGTCAAATTTGTATTTGGATGCGTATACCATACTTGAAAATTAATATTCATGAATTATTATTAATTATTATTGATTATGAGTTATTCACTTTAATTATATTATGTATATTCACACTTTATTTATTTATGGGAGGCTGTGGGGATTATCATGAGGGATATTATTATTATTATTGATTAGTTATTAATTTCATTTATCTATTATTATTTATTAAAGTTTGTCAGGTAATTGAGTTTATCTAGTCAATAAGTATATTCCCGAATTGAACAATCTTTAAATTTCTGGTCGTTT
>JABUQX010022865.1:7500-12500 GCA_015478945.1 Trachelipus rathkii
TCTCACCAACATCGACGCAAATCAACCTCATCAACCCAAACGGAAACTAGCATGCGCCTCGAACCTTTCCCAACAAAACTTAGTGACAGGAAACACATCCTTACCTACCACTGATAAACAACTCCTCAGAAACAAATCATAAACTTATGCTTCCCCCGCATGGTTCCCGCACTGTCAAATCAACTCAAAAAATTACAACATCACCTACAAAACACCTCCCTCAGAATTATCACTTAATGCACTAAAACTACCCCATCCAACATTTACTACAAGACTTTACATCCTCTCTATCTCACCACTGGAGATGTGGGGACTCCATCTACAGAAAACCTAAAAATCCAACCCAACCCATGTCACCGAAAATATTCTTCAATCCTCCCGACACAGACTAGAATCCCCACCCTCCTCATCAGGTAAATTTCTATAAGCAGTCGACTATCTGTGACACTTAGTCCCACCTCCCCGACCCAATAGGTCATGCTACACATACCATGACACAACTAACTAACACGTACTTGCTACAAAACCACACCCATAACAATTTATTAACTCCCCCTCCCAAAATTTCCCGCTATGAAGAAACACTGTCTAGAATTAAGCCAAATTGACTCGTTGGAGCAGATCAGGTCACGCACGCCAAACTGCTTACAATATACATAAGATCAAACTAGACAATGTTACGTCCCCACTGCACAGATACGACATTTCCAGGAACAAATGGAGCACTCTTTGGGTGCCTCCGCTCTCGACGCCCCCGGTGCCGACTTCTCTATATCTTCCTCGACCTGTGGAACCGCCAAGAGCGGTGGCCGCCTTCCTGGAAGCAGTGTGGCTCTCCAATTAATAATAATATAGTAATATATAATATATAGTTATATATAGTATACTATATATATATATAAGTATATATTATATATAATATATAGTATATAATTTGATTAGAGTATGATGTAGTGGGTGAGTTATAGAGTAGTAGTATAATATATAGTCTAATATATATATTATATTATATATATTATAGCTAAGTATTAGTATGAAATTTATCTATTTATATATATATAGTATTATATATATTATTATTATATCATTATTAAGTAAGTATATAATATATATAATATAGAATAGTATATAGATTGTTGAGGTATAGTAACTATATAGGTATTAGAGATAGTCATTATTATATATAATATATTATATTATATATAGTTGCATATATATATATAGTGGAGTACTCATGATAAAAATATTTGATGTATATATATAGTATTATATATATATATAATAATAATAATATATATATATAATATATATATATATATATATTTATATATTAATAAATATTTTATTATTTATATATATATATATATATATATATATATATTATATATAGGTATATATTATATATATATAATTATAATATATTATAGTATATAATATAAATTACATATATATTATATATATATATATATATTATATTATATTTTTATATATAATTAATATTATAATATATAGTATATATACTATTAATTTATTATTATATATTTATATTAATATATACTATATATATGTATATATATATAGGTACTATTCTGTATGACATAGTATATATATATTATATAATATATAAATATATATATAATATTTTATATATATATAGTTATATATATATATAGAGTAGTATAGTAGTACTATATAGTGATAGTAGTATATGTAGTTAAACGGTTTATATCAGATATATTAATGATATCGCGATTTCTGATAATTACATTAAGATAGTGTATATATGGTACTATAAAGATTGTAATACTTACGCTAAGCTTATAATAGGGATAATAGGCTTATATATAGGGGTATTATAGCTACTATAGGTATATATTATAGGGTAAGAGAGATCGGTTATATATATACTATATATAGTACTGTATAGATAGTGAGGGAGCTGTACCTAGTATATCTAGTAGTAGCGGCGCTTTTGTTCTGGCTTCTCTCTCTGCTCACGTCCTGTCGTCTCTCTCTCTTCTCCGCTCTCTCTCTACTCGTCCTATATCCTCTTCGGTCTCACTCGTCTCTGTCCTTCGTGTCTACCTCTCGGGGCGGTGGGCTGGGCACGGGGGCCTGGGCGGGGGCCGGGGGAGCTCTCTCTCTCGTCTCTTCGGTCTCTTTGTCTATCTGTCTACGCTATCGATCATAAAATACTGAACTTACTTGAAAAGCTTAGAGATTTCTGAGAATGTTAGAAAGCGAAAAAAAGTTGAGATATGGAAAATTTGTGCTTCTTTAAATTAGAATATGACACTAAAGATGAAATTAAATCTAAAATCAAATATTAGATCAGCATAAAAATTATCTATTTATAGCAAAATACATTCTAGTATTGGTAAAAAAGTGATTTATGTTGCTGAACATGTTATTAGAGACAATAGTTTTACTACTTGCGAAATTTAATATTAAAGTGCCTATCGTTGCTTCACCTTGCAATACTTTTATAATTTATATACTATAGTATGTATATGGGGATATAATATAATATTAGATATATATTCAATTGTTATATTTGATATTAAATGTAGATATATATATATGATAGTAGTATAATATATATATATATCCTATTGCGTCGAAAATTAACTCTCTAAATAAAGTAATGAAGCAGTAATGCATGGCAGACCGCGTGCGGACTACAGCACTCTCCCAGCAACACCGGTGCCTAAAATTAATGCTAGTTTTTCTTTCTCAGGCTGTGCTTAAAAGCGTACAACATAAGCCTTAGCTTAAGTAAGCTTAGAAATTTTTTTATATTTGATTTTTTCCCCTCATCGTCGTAAAAACTGTGTGATGGGAAAATTTAGATGACCCTTATTTCTTAATAAGAAAATAACTAACAAAGTTTTGTGTGACATTTTCGTGACATTTTTATAATATTTTTTGTTTGGTACAATCTTCAGCAGTGTAAAGCTTTCAAATCCGATTCAGGTTAAAGTTCCGGTTCAGATCCGCTTAAATTCTGGTCCTGATTCTGATTCCGGTTAAAGTTCCGGTTCCAATCCACAAAAATTCCGGTTCACAATACCGATCTCGATTATATAGATTTTCTTTTTGCCACTAAACTAAGGCCTCTTCCATAGGAGAATTTAAAAAGTGGCATTAATTTAGCGTTTCTAACACCTCGCTAACACCAAATTATATAGATTACTGTGTAATACACTTCATCTATACCAACGCTTCAAACGCTCGTACATAAGGAGCAATATAATATTTATAAACGTATTCAAGTAGCGTTAGCGTAACTCTTCGAACAACGCGTTTTAAATTCTCGTATCGAAACGCGTTTTAAGCAATCGAATAGAATTGAACTTAAAGTTGATTTGTAAAAATTTACAAAACGAATTGAAAAAAATAAATTATTTAAATAATATCAGTTAATTTCATGAATAAAGGCTGCTAGTTATGATTACATTTTTATTCGAATAACAATCCGAGCCAATCTCTCTCTCTCTCTCTCTCTCTCTCTCTCTCTCTCTCTCTCTCCTCCCTCTCTCTCTCTCTCTCTCTCTCTCTCTCTCTCTCTCACACGCACATGCATACACATTTAGTAATTAAATAAAAAGAATGTAAATGGTATTAATGAAAAAAATATAGCGTAACCCAGAAAGTGAATGAAGGGGAGCTCATAAATGAATCTGCTAAGGCTTATCCTGAGAAGTGTTCCTGTCCTTCCTCCACTAAAAGGCTTTGCACGTTGTTAAATTTCTTCCCCAGACTTCTCCATATTAGCCTAAATGAATTGATACTCTACTCTCCTAAAACAGAATATAGAGTTGAAGAGAATGAGTGAAGGCTAGTCCCTTAACTGAATGAAAGCTCCTCCCTACCTGAATGAAGGCTTCCCCATAGCTGAATGAAGGCTTCCTCACCAGTGAATGAAGGTTCATCCTAACTGAATGAAGTCTCTCATTTACCTGGATTAATGCTCCCCTCCTAAGTGAATGACAGTTCTATCTAACTGAATAAAGGCTTCCATATAACTGAATAACAGACTCCCCATTGCCTGAAGGAAATTTCTATCCTATCGAATAAAGTTCTCTCAATTTACCTGAATGAAAATCCCCCTAATTGAATAAGCATTCGTCATAATAACTGAATGATAGGTCCCTCCTTACTTAAATGAAGGCACCCCTAATTGAATGATGACTCCCTAAACTGAATAATGGCTTACTTCCCTAACCGAATAAAGGCTCAACGATAACTGAATAAAGGCTACCTACTTACCTTAATAAAATCTACCCTTTATTTGATTGATATCTCCCCAACCTGAGCAAGACTTTACTCCCCAAACTCTTTAACTAAATGAAGGTTCCCCCCCCCCTAACTGAATAAAAAGGCTCCCCTCATCCCCTTGAAATAAACATAAAATTCATTTCCAGATCTGATTTTATTTAATCACATAAAAATACACAAGAAACTAATTTGGATCTACGAATCTCATAAAAGAATGTAAAGGCTTCCATCACAACTGAAAAAAATATAATCCTCCTAACTAAAAATATACTAAAAATATAAAATATATAATACGTATAATATATAAAATTGCTTTACGAAATTCATTTCATTTGATCTCATCTCAAAATTGCATACCCACTGTTTTATTGCAGTAATTCATTATACCAACCTCTTCCATTAACGATTATTATTATTATTATTATTATTATTATTATTATTATTATTATTATTATTATTATTATTATTATTATTATTATTATTATTATTATTATTATTATTATTATTATTATTAAAATAACATAAGGAACTTACCGTTCTATTTTTAATATTATGAACCCTACAATTGAGCATTGCCGTTTGACCAGACAGTGCCGTGACGTCACCAGAGTGGGTGGGGTCAAATTGTGGCACTTGGACTGGCATTCTTGTCGCTGCTTCGATCCCCATGTTAAAAGGCTAGTGACCACGTCTAAAATTAAATATATATATATATATATATA
>JABUQX010022865.1:17500-20000 GCA_015478945.1 Trachelipus rathkii
GGGTTCCTCCGACCATCCCCTCCAGGGTATGAACGTCCCCCCCTCTGTCCCCGTCGGCTCGGCCCCCTAAATTTGGTGAAATAATTGTTTTTTTGAAAATTTTAAGTTTTTTTTTCGAGCCGACGGGGGGACAGAGGGACGTTTCATACCCCGGAGGGATGGTCGGAGGAACCCCGCGACACCCAAAGACCAAAGAGCAGCCTGAGACCATCCCCGGAGGGGGATTAGTCCCCTGTCGTTCCCCGCTGAGGCCGAGAGACCCTGACTCCTGCCATCTTTGTGGTTTACCCTAGGGTACCCCTAAAAAAAAAAATTTTTACTTCAAAAAAAAAAAAAAAAAAAAAAAAAGTTAAATCCCATCCTTAAAATTTTCGGCTGTTTCCAAATATATAATTTGTTTTACTGTAGGATCTGCCGTTCTCTAGCTACATACTGTGAGCATTAAAAAAATCTGACCATCTATACATGCACACACTGCAAAGACATTTTAATAACTGCAAAATAACACGTAAAAAGACCTAATTATAAACAAAAGCCTCACGCTATTCATAGCCTAGCTTAAGTAAAATAGGTGTCAAAAGTTTATAAAAAATTACGAAAAATATTATTGCCTGCGTATCTAGGATTTGGCCTATTATTATTATTATTATTATTATTATTATTATTATTATTATTATTATTATTATTATTATTATATTATTATTATTATTATTATTATTATTATTATTATTATTATTATTATTATTATTATTATTATTATTATTATTGTACTAAATATTTAAAATTAGTAAGCAAAATAATGCCTAATACAAATGCCTTTTTTTCCAAAAAAAAAAAAAAAATCGAACTCAAAATTGCAAATTATTTCGTACGATTTCACGGGAACTTCGCAAAATTAAAAACTCGTCAAACTTACGTCTTTAGCAACAGTACAGCTTGTACAAATTTGCCTATATATATATATATATATATATATATATATATATATATATATATATATATATATATATATATATATATATATATATATATATATATATATATATAGATATATATATATATAAATATATATATATATATATATATATATATATATATATATATATATATATATATATATATATATATATATATATATATATATATATATTTATATAAAAAAATATATATATATATAAAATTAAATTCATTAGTATATCCACATAATATATATAGATATATATATATATATATATATATATTTGTCTGGAATATATATATATATATATATATATATATATATATATATATATATATATATATATATATATATATATATATATATATATATATATATATATATATAATATATATATATATATATATATATATATATATATATATATATATATATATATATATATATATATATATATATATATATATATATATATATATATATATATATATATGAATTGGTTAAAAGAGTTGTAATTATTTAATGAAGGGAAGTTTGTAAATAAATGTTCAATTCTGAGAAGCGGATCTCTCAACAAAGCATTTTGTAATGTCTTTTAAATATTTATATTTGTTATTTACAATTTAAAAGTTAAAAAAACATTTATAGTTCTATGAAATAAATTAAATAATTGCTTCATTGTTATAAAGATTATTTTGCGATTAAAGTTGCGTTGCTGTAAACTCATCGTTGGTCATCCGATGAATAAGGATGAATTTAATATTTATTCCTCAATTATGGGTGAATTAAACTTTATTCTTTAATTTTAAATTTTAGATATAGTGACTTTGAGACGACAAATTGAAGAACTATGTCATCATATGACATATGATGACAACATATTTTTACATCACTGTTTTAAAGGTTAGTAACGTCATGATGACATATGTGAATCCAATCAAATGACGAAATATATCGTCAGATGACATAGGATTAGTTAGCTAAATTTCCCCTCACAATTTTGTAGGTAATGACATTAGAACAACCGATCCGATTTATTTCAGTTAAATTTGAAACTATGTCATCCGATGACATTGAATGGATCGTCAAAATTAGTCATTTGTAGAATATAATTGTCGATGAGACTCGTTGAGTTGTGATGACTGAAGAAATGAATGAGTGAATGAATATATGAATGAATGAATGATTAAGGTAAGGATAAATAAATAAAAATAAATGAATTAATATGAATAAGTGGGTAAGGAATGATTTATTGATTGATTATATGAATAATTGAATAAATGAATGAATGAATAAATGAATGAATGAATGAATGAATGAATGAATGAATGAATGAATGAATGAATGTATGAATTAATGAATAAATGAATGAATGAATGAATGAATGAATGAAGAGCAGAGTGAATGGATGAAGTATGAATTATTATGAAAGATTATTATGTAAAGGGGTTAAAAAAACATCAACGAATACGAATAAACCAATAAATGAAGGACGAATTAATGAATGAACGTATGAATGAACAAATAAAAATTAATGAATAA
>JABUQX010022865.1:32500-35000 GCA_015478945.1 Trachelipus rathkii
ACTTCCCCAGAACATATGGACAACAATCTGCCTCGAGTTTGACTTTAACCATAAGAATTCTTACTCAAGAAGTGAACGCACATGATACAATAAACTTCGAAAACTTATTTCTTTGAACCATTTCAATACGAAGTTTCTTTCTTATATCTACCACACTCCCGAGCAACGAGGCTCTTAGATCAGCGAAGGTCCCACCAGCTTGCTTATTACTCTCGTACAACATGTCATCTGTAAATCCCCTTGGTACACGAGGTGCTGTCCTGTCTCACACACATTCTACGTCTCTGTGCACCGGCGTCTTTGTTTCGTCACGCCAAGAACCATATCACACAAAGAAATGTCGTATTTCACACACACACGATTTTTGGGAAACAACCCAAAACACAATTAAAAGTACACATTTAATTACTAGAAGCGTTCTGCGTGTGAGTACACCATGTCTTGTGAATAGGGAAAGACATTTATTTCCAGAAATTCCCTAAATGAATAATAATCAAAATACACTCACGAGTGAGATAATTATTATCACAATCTAACTAATGAGTTAATACACACACACAGGAGTGTGAATAAATAATACATTCAATAATAATAATATATAATATATAAATAATAAAGATATATATATATAAGTGCTAATAATAAATAAATTATAACAAAAAAATATAATACACTAATAATAAATATATAATCAATATAATAATATAATATAATCTAATAATAAATTACATATATATTAATAAAATAATATTAATAATAATAATAAATAATTAAATAATAATATAATAATAAATATTAATAATAATAATAACATAAATAATAATAATAATAATAAATATATAAATACTAATAATTTTAATATCAATAAAATAATCACATAAATAAATAATCAATAATTAATTAAAATAATAAATAATTATTAATAAACATATATCAATAAATACACCAATAAATAACTAATTAATTAATAATATAAACTTAATAACTCAATATATCAATATATAAGTAACTAAATGTGAGACTAACTCCATTTAATCAATACATAAATGAATAATAATAACTTCAATGGAATATATGAACTAGCTTTTTCTAAAAGTTGTGTTATCAATGATTAATTATCTATCCCTCATTATTATCGATTATTTCACACCTCTACTGATTGATGATTCACTCCTATCACACCTCTTCTATATATATATGTTATTATTACTTATGTAGTGAGCGTCTATCCTTCTAATCTATAGTAGCCTTCAGCTGCGCCGGGCGCATAGCTTACCACTCCACAGCATTCTCAGATCGGCACAAGCGCTTAGCATCACTCGCCCGTACCTCCATCCTTTTACCGCTCGCACCCGTCACTGCCAATCCATAACAGTAGGCCACTCGAGAGGACTGTGCCGTTATCTGCTCATTGAGTTTTGTGTTCGCCTTTATACGCAAGGCGCGCATGACCAGCGCTTTGAGGCCTATCACAGTAAGACCTTAGTGCTGGACCAGTCCCACACGTAAGCTTCGCTGCCGGGAGATCAGGTTGATACCTCACTAATATACATTTCCTATCCACCCTTAACAGCTCTAGGCGACCCCTATATTGCCATCTCATGTCGTGGACAGTATGCTCGTCTCGGTGCCGGCCATCTTGTGGTTTTCTAGCTGTCTGTATATAGGCCAAAGTTGTCTAGCCCTCGACGGCTTCACACTAGCAAAAGCCAAACTGCTGTCTCGTCTTCGGCTCTAGACTCTCGCAACTGTAAACTTCTAAATCTCATTTAGTCTCGGCACCCCTTCACGAAGCGCGCCGCTATCCAGCCCACACACCTTACCCTCCGCAACATAGGCTCTCAACCAAACATTACAGCTCGCTACTCGACTCCACTACTCCCTTCCAGAAGTCCCCTCTACATGACCGTCGCTCCTCCTCCCCTCCAAACTAACTCTCACCACACACCACCACACACACAAGACTCGTATGGTTTCAATCCACTCCCAGTGTGAGTGTACTGTGACAATGCCGGTGAGCGCCCCACACTCCTTTTGTCCAAAATTGAGAGCTCTCCACTTCCATATTATGTGATGAGTAACACTCCTCTCATCCTCGGATGATGATTTCTATCTCCTAATTAACTCCCCACTGGTGCCCCGCCCTTGGTTTGGACTCTATAATTAATTTACATGTATTTTATAAGATTCATTATTATATTATTATATGATTATTATTATCTATTCTAGTAGTAGTGAGAGTAAGTATAGTAGCAGTAGTAGTAAGTAGTAGTAGTAGTAGTAGTAAGTAGTAATAGTTACCACCTACTTTGGGGTTAAACATTTCTTCAGCATCTTTTCCTGTCGCTGCTAAAAATCGTGCTTTATTCAAACTTTGTTAACCAAAACAGAGCGGGGCGCTCCCCCCAGCCCCCCCTTTACATAGTTTTCAAAGTCTCTTTCTCTTAATTGGAAGATGTGAAAACAACGCCTAATTATTCTTGACTTATATCTCAAAAGT
>JABUQX010022865.1:40000-46030 GCA_015478945.1 Trachelipus rathkii
ATCAGGATTCGTTACTCAAAAACCCAATGATTCATCGCCTGTTATTAATTTCGATTCCCAAAAAATTGTGTTCCTTAATTAAGCCCCCAAAACCTGAAATTTTGACATAAAATTTTGACCTTGTTCGCTGTCTGCTCTACAGACAAGTACTTTCCGTGGCACTAGTTTATGCTCAAAACTATTCCGCACAAGTGTAGCACAATGAGTATTTCCGTTAATAATTCCCCTGAATAACACCCCCTTCATATTTTATCCAACCTGGTCTCTTCTCCAAAACCAACTGCACAAGCGGAAAAGCCGGCCTCTGTCTCTCTCCCATTTACAGCGTCTAACAACTTCCACATTTCATCGTTTGTTGACGAAGATTGCGTCTTCCACAACGAGGGTCTTCTCCAACATTTTCAGTCAGTGTTCTCTTTGAAAAGCTGTGCCACTTAAAAGACCATAGCTCTCGATAGCGCAGTGGCAATCTTCCGATCATAGTTACGGTTAAAGAAGCAAGATTTCTCGAGTGGTAACTTGTTACGTTTCACACACGAATTTGATAAGTGCAGCCGCTGTTCAACTATTTACCGCAATCGCATAAAACGTAAAGAAGAAGAGAAAAATTACGCCCCATACACAAAAAAATGTAGATGCAGAAAACGTAAACGAAGTTAGACACTCAAACCCCATAACATAAACAGAATGTAGTTGCAGACTGACCTTTATAAACCTGCGTTAAAATGTATGATAGTAGCCATATGTAACTACGCTACCCACTCGTATAACGTCACGGGGGAAGTACAATTTACTTCAGTCGTTCATTGGGGATATTCGAGTACAACTTACTTCTTGGGCACCTAGAGCAAGATATATATCCACTGACATATATATATATAATATATATACATACAGTTATATATATATATATATTATAGTATAATATATACTACGTTATTAACGTTCATATATATATATATAATATGATACTTTCTTTCGTAAATACGAGTGATATAGTATATATATTACTATAAATATATATTAATATATAATATATAGATATACTTTATATATAATATAATATTACATTAATAATATAATATGATAATAGCTTATATTTATCCTATATGTGAGCCTATCCACTTATATATAATATCATTACTTATTAAAAGCATTACTATAGACTATATACTAATAAGATAATTATCGATATATGATAATATATATAAAAATATATAATGATTATATAAATATATAATATATATATATATTATATTAATATATATATATAATATATAATAATAATATATATATATATATATTAATATATATTTACCTTATTAAATATATTTAAAAAAATATTCGTTGTAAAATGTTATTTAAAATTAAAAAATATATTTCCAAATTAATAATAATAATAATAATAATAATAATAATAATAGATAAATAATAATAATAATAATAATAATAATAATAATAATAATAATAATAATAATAATAATAATAATAATAATAATAATAATAATAATAATAATAATAATAATAATAATAATAATCAATTCAAATAATAATTAATAAGTAATAATAATAATAATAATAATATTAATAATAATAATAATAATAATAATAATAATAATAATAATAATATAAAGATTGGCTAGGTCCCTTAAAACTTTTATGACGTTTTGTACTGTCAATTTATACCATCTGTTAATAGTTTATTTTTCCGCTTGAAGTTTTTAGAAACGAAAGGACATCGCCTTGAGGAATTCCCTTTAAAGATAAGGTCTATGATGTACCCGACCAACCCCGTGAGGTGGGGATGGGGGAGTTTATATCTTGTAAGGGTAGAACTGGGGAGGGGTATGAAGAATAATATTACAAAGAATCTTTCCGCACAAGGGAGATTCGGGAGCATCAAAAATTGAATTTGTTTACACGCATTTAAAGTTCTTCTGAATTTAGAAGACGAAACGTTGACAAAGCGACCTTGTGCTTAGTCTCTGCGTCGTAAAGATGACATATGTCTTTCCGATGACTTCCGAGTTCATGAGGTGTCCCCTTGTTTGACAAAGTCAAGCGAAGCAACCGCCTGAAAGATTGAAACTAAGGGTGAGTGTGAACGCTTCGATCAAAGACTATCTCACGAAGATAAATGTTCGCATTCTTGTGTAAACATAAATATTTCTTTTTTTCCATCCACCTCTACTCTCCTCTCTCTCTCTCTCTCTCCCTCACTCTCCTCTCCTCGTCTCTCTCTCTCTCTCTCGTCTCTCTCTCCTCTCCTCTCTCTATCTCTCTCTCTCTCATTCTCTCTCTGTCTTCGAAGAAGTTATGTTCCAGGAATGTAATCCATCCTCTAGACTTATCGTCAGTACGGATGAATAAATTACCAAACGTGTGAGCTTATGTCTATTTGCAGTTTTCCTTGTGTATGAAAGCGGAATACGTTTTGTCTTCATTGGCGCTGCATGGAGAGGAGATCAATTCGCGCCCTAAACAATTCTTTCAAAGACTTTTACAATGGCCAAGAATAGCCTTAATTTAAAAGGGCTATTAGACCTTATTGCCATCAACGCTTATTACAATGAGAAATTGTTACTTAACCGCATCAGCAGAGCACACAGCAACACACACACACTCACACCTCACCACACACATAATATTATTATTAACATAATAATTATAATTGATTAAATTGTTAATATATTTATTTATATAAAACAATATTTACATATATATATTATATATATATATGTATATATTATATATATATATACTATATATTATATATTATAACTATATATAGATAATATATATAGACCGATATATATAGCAAAGGGTCGGGAACGATCCGTTCTCTACTAAAAGAATTAGTCTGTTTGAGTAAGCGGGAGTAACGGACTCGTACTTTTCGCATTCATGTAACGCACTGAATAACTTCGTTATTTTTCCTCCGTTACTTTTAGTCGTTACATTTTGTTCAGACTTTCTTTGATATGTTGACAGGCCAATGACCAAGCCGGTCCAAGTGACGAAAAATCCTTATCATAATAGTAATTAATACTATATAGTATATATATATATATGATATATTATATAATATAATAATAATATATATTATATATAATCTATATATTATATATATATACTATATATATATGTATATATATAATATATATAATATAATATATATAAAATTATAAGTATATATATATATATATTATATAAATATAATATTATAGTATATTATATATATATAGATATACTATATATATATACTATAGAGGGAGAGTACATATAAATATAACTTAGAAATTGAAATGTGAGGAGAGTGTGGGAAGAAATTATATGCATACATTGGCAGTAATGAAGAGGTTGATAGTGAATGTGTGTGGGTTTGATGGGGAAAGAAGGAATGGTAGTTTGGGGGATGAATCAATTTGTTCATAGTGAAGGAGGAGGTAATGGGCTAGAGTAAGTGTTGAAGAATGGTAAATCTGCATGTATAAAATTTACTGATAAATGATAAGAACGGGAACGAAAAAGGATACGTGACTGAGTGATTGGAAGCTGTGTAACACCGCATTATATGTTTAGCGGCGTATAGTTCCATAGCGATTGGAGGAAGCAGTCCAATTAGTATACCCTTATATTAGGGTCATCTGTAGGTAATTATAGGGGTATTATTTAATTGAGTGTATTGTAAGGAAGATAATATATGCTGGTATTTTGGTCGAAAAAGTGCGTCGAATGACTGAGTGACTGATGGTGAAGATCAAGGGGGCGTTTAAGGAAGTGGATAGAGGTGTGTGGATCAAAACCTTTACATTGAAACAAAGATTGAAAAATTGAAGAGAGGAGAAGAAGAAACTAAAATTGTTTTAGGTTTCATGGATTTGTAATAGGCGTATGGTCTGATCGGATTAATAGGGAGGCTCCCAAGTGGCAGGTGTTACAGTAGCAGCTCTAGGCAGGCGACCGGGATCGTCGGGCCCGCGCTTGGATAAGGGCCCTCGCGCGCGAGGATGCTACAGCCTACACAAGATTAACGCCCCGTCGCATGACACCGCCGATCATATATATATGTTTATATAATATATATATATATATATATAATATCAACGTATATTCATATCATATATAAATTATTAATATATAGTATATGTATATATATATATATTATGTATATATATTATATTATGATGAATTACTATACTAACTATAATATATGATATATATATATATTTCCCATTAAATGTCCAGGGTTTAAACCAAGTTTTTATCGTGCAGATTTTAATACTTTATTTACTTGTGTATGTTTCTACGAAACACATCCAGGGCCCCAGCAAAAGTGCCTAGGGCAGAGTCGCTCATTGCAGACGCAGGGCGCCCGTAAAGTCCTAGAGCCTGCAGCCACTGTGGTGTTAGTGGACGATATGGGAGGGTGTTGGTTATAGTCCCTCTGAATGGTAGCAAAAGTTAGGCATGACGATAGTTGAAGCGTATGTAGAATAAATGGGAGTTGAAAGTGTTGGTTAATATTAAAAGCGGAGTGAGGCACTGGGATGTGTTAGTCTCCTTGGTTATTCAAGTTTGGATATGGATGGGATTATGAAAGAATTATAGTGGGGGTGGCAGGGGTAGTGTTAGAATGATGAAGAATTAAAGAGGTGTGATGGTGTCTACTATCTAATGAAAAAAAAATGAAATATTTGGTAATGTTGCCGCTAATTAAATAGGGTAAAAATAGCTTAAATATTAAGGAGTAGAGGGTATGATAATATAAAAAAATTGATGCCTAAATAGGTATGAAATACATAGAATAAGAAAATTGTTCCTTAAATAGACATGGAAGCAATAACACAAGATTTTCGAAATGTAAATTTTTATAAAATTTTCATTTCCAAAGGAGATTTGATCTGATAAGTAGAATTAGTTTTCTCCTGATGAAAATATAAAAAGTAATTGTCAAAGTAGGAAAAGGAGAGAAAAAAGACAGTGAAAGGTAATAATTTAAAAAAAATAATAATAATGGAAGAAGTTGTTACGAAAACATGGTGGAAATAAGCCTAACTGCTAGATGTCATTTTATACACAAATAACAAAGTGAAGTCGTTTCTAAAATTTCTTCTTTTTTTTTTTGTATATTCTTTTCAGACACAAAACTATTATACAATAAAACAAAAACAAAAAATTAAATTCCATCTATTGTAGGACAAATCACCATTTTATGAAACTATTAATATTAGTGAGAATTAAGAACTACATATTTTCGCTCATATAATTTGTTATAGCTTCATTTCGATAAAGAAAAATTTGTGAAAAATGAAATAAATTATAAATTTCTATTTCTTAAGGGCAGGGTCCAATTTTGGAGTCAGCAGCACCCCATTTTAGCCCCAATCTAAAAATGAAAATAAAATTCTGAATTTTCAGACAATTTTAATTGGAAAAAGGCAAACTGGAGCCTTTTCTGACCTCTAAAGCGTCGTTTTCGGGTGTTTTTCTGTTTCTAGTCACTTTTTTTCGAATTTTCATGTTTTGAAAACCTATGTTTTTGATATTTTTGTCATCAATTTTTTCCGAAATTTATTCAAACTTAAAATATACATAGATGGGTCTATTACCTAGAAAATGCATGAAATAGTTTTACGATTTTTTGAAATTTGTGCTAAGCAATGTCGAAAATCAAAACCTACTTTTTTTGTTTTTTAAAATGAAAAACTGAGAAAAAAATTTTTTCTGCTCATGCGATCAGGATGAATTTTTAGAACATAAGTAGTTGGGAGAGATACACATTTTTTATTTAGATGATTGCTTTGCATATGTATTAGTTTTTGATTTGTCCTTGGAATAAATTTTAAAAAATATATATTTTTGGAAATTTTTAACAAAAATTTCTTTTGAGTATACACAAAAAATTATCTAAGTAAAACAGATGTATCTCTCCCGATTATACAAGCCCTGAAAATTTGATGTTGATCGGATAAGTTGGAAAAAAAATCAATATTTCACTTTTTCAAGAACAATTTTTTTTTTGAAAAA
>JABUQX010022866.1:0-7500 GCA_015478945.1 Trachelipus rathkii
GATTTCGAAAATATTGGTTTCAGAACCATCAAGAAAAAAAAATAATAAAAAATAAATAATAATAAATAAATAACAAATAAATAAATTATCTTTTTTGTTATAACTTACAAATTTACGTTTTTCATACCGTAAAGCAGTAAATCAGTAAATCAAACCACCATTTAGCCACCCTCCAGTTCAATCGTGATCTATTGATCTATGGATCTATTGATCTATTGACTATGATCTATTGATTCAAGTCAAAAAAATTTTTTTACTAAATTTGTAACGTTTTACATACCCTAAGCAGTAAATCAGTAAATCAGCTAAATCAAACCACCATCCAGCCACCCTCCTGTCCATTCCCTTGATCTATTGATCTATGAATCTATTGATTCAAATCACATTTCGAGTATTCATTTTTGGAGAAACAAACATTAAATCAAGTTCTTATACAAGATTCCAATGAGTTATACTCTAACGTAAACAAAGTTTTCACATTAATAAAGCTTACTTAGCATCATCTAAACTATGAATATAATACACAACGACAAACCTGACACGCACTTAAACATGAATAAACTGTTAACATTAACAAAAGTTCCACACTTAACAACAGTAAAGTAACTAACATTGCATGCAAAAACGTAACCTATATTCTTACCTTTTCAAGCCTATCTCTAACATATTAACTGTTAACCTTACACTGACACAGTAACATTTTAGCAAAATTTACTATCACAACCTTGTTTAATTATCATACTGATCAACGAATATACTCTAACATAAATTAAGGTTTCCACATCAAAAAGCTAACACGGCCGTAACAGAAACTAAGAAATAATGTTACAAAGACAAAACCTAACACAACTTACACACGAATAAACTGAACATTAACAAAGTTCCACACTTAACAACCCAGTAAAGTAACTAACATGCATGCAAAACGGTAACCTATTACTTACTTTTTCAAGCAATCTCTAACATATTTAACGTTAATCTTTACACTGACACAGTTATTTAGCAAAAATTTATCAACAACATTGGTTAAATTATCATACTGATCAACGAAAATACTCTAACGTAATAAAGTTTTCCAATCAATAAAGCTAACACACGTAACATGAACTAAGAAAATTAATTGTTTAACAACCTAACACAACTACACACAATAAATTTTAACCATTAAACAAAGTTCCACACAACACCATAAAAGTAACTAACATTGCATGCAAAACGTAACCTATTCATACTTTTTTCAAGCATATCTCTAACATATTAACGTTAATTTTACAGATGACACAGTAACATTTTAGCAAAAGTTTATCACCACATTGCGTTAAATTATCTACTTGATCAACGAATTATACTCTAACGTAATAAGGTTTCCACATCAAACAAGCTAACAAGGCGTAACATGAACTAAGAAATAATGTACAAAGACAAACCTTACACAACTCACCACACGATAAACTGTTAACATTAAACAAAGTTCCCACCTCTTCACCACCAGTAAAGTAAAACGAACATTGCATGCAAAACGTAACCTATTCATTACTTTTTTCAAGCTATCTCTAACAGTATTAACGTAATCTTGACAAAACACAGTAAATTAGCAAAAAATGAATCATAACCCTGTCCGATTTTCATACAGACCAACGACTATATGCTAACGTAACAAAGTTTTTTTACATTTATCATAGTAATATAAACAAAAATGTCTCATATCCTTATCTAAATAATCATGTCCCCAGCAAATAATTGCAAACATACAAAGTTTTATCCAAACATAACATAAAAAATAAGTTCGTTGAATAAAATATCATAGTAAAATGTAATAGTTTTACGAATTTAAAACCAAAAAAAAGTTAAATCCAGTTAAAATCAGTAAATCAAACCCACCATTCCCCTCCCTGCCCCTCCCTACCCATCCTGTCCATGACCTTTTGATCTTTTGATCTAATGATTTAGATCACAATCGAGTTACCATTTCGGATAAACATATTACAAAAATAAGTTCTTTATTATACTAACCAACGAATATATGATAACGTAGCATTGTTTTTCACATTTAATAAACTAACATAGCATGACCAGAACTAGAATATAATGTACAATTACATAAACCTAACACACCTTAGCTTCGAATAAACTAATTAACATTAAACAAAGGTCCCATACTTAACAACAGTAAAGACCTTAGCACAGCGTACCAAAACGTAACATATTCCCCCGTACTTTTTTCAAGGCATATCTCTAACATATCAAGGTTAATTTTACATTAACACTATTGATTTACGTCGCATTTCGAGAATCATTTCGGATAAACATAGCACAAAAATGAGTTCTTTATATACTAACCAGCGAATATATGCTAACATAACAATGTTTTCACATTAATAAAGCTAACATAGCATCTTATGAACTAAGAAAATAATGTACAACGACAAACTTATCAAAACTTACGCACTAATAAGCAGTTAACATTAACAAAGTTCCACACTTAAAGCCAGTAAAGTAAACTAGCATTGCATACAAAACGTAACCTATTCATACTTTTTTCAAGCATATCTCTAACATATTAACGTTAATTTTACATTGACACAGTAATATTTAATCAAAAACTTTTCATAACCACGCTAATTATCACATTACAGCTACGAATTAAACTGTAAACATAACAAAGTTTTATCCAAACATAACATAAAAATAAGTTCTTTGAATAAAATATCATAGTAAATTGTAATAGTTTACAGATTTCAAAGCAGTAAATCATTAAATCAGTAAAATCAAACCATCATTCCCTCCCCACCCCTCCCACCATGACCTTTTAATCTATTGATCTATTGATCCATGTCATATTTCGAGTATCATTTTCGACTAACATAACACAAAAAATAAAGTTTTTTACTATATAACCATCGATATATGCTACGTAACAAAGTTTTATTACATTAATAAAGCTAACATAACATAACCTGAACTAAGAATATAATGTACAACGACAAACCTAACACACCATACGTACGAATAAACTACTAACATTAACAAACTTCCGCACTTAACAAAACAGTAAAGTACCTAACATTTCGTACAAAACGTAACCTATTCCCACTTTTTTCAAGCATATCTCTAACATATCAATGTTAATTTTACATTAACATCGTAATATTTAACAAAAATTTAGCATAACCCTGTCTAATCATCATACTGACAACGGAATTATTAATGCTAAACGTACCAACTTTAAAAATAAACTTAATATTTAACAAAAATTCATCATAACATCGTCTAAATATCATAGTCCCCAACGAATAATTGCAAAGACAACAAAGTTTTAACCAAACATAACATAAAAATAATTTATTTTATCCTGAAATAACAAAAATAAGTTCTTTGAATAAAATATCACAGTAAAGAGAGCGATAATTTACTGATTTTAAAGCCGTAAATGAGTAAATCAGTAAATCAAACCATCCATCCCTGCAGTCCCCTACCCACCCATTCACCTATGATCTATTGAACTATTGATCCAAGTCATATTTCGAGTATCATTTTGGATAAACATAACATAAAAATAAGTTCTTTATATACAAACCTACGAATATATGCTCGCGCAACAAAGTTTTAGGATCAATAAAGCTTACATATCATAACCTGAACTAAAAATATAATGTACAAATGCAAACCTAACATACCTAGCGTATGAATAATCCGCTAACATCCTGAAAATTCCCTACTTATCAAAGTTAAAGTAGCTAACAGGTCATACAATACTCGATATGTTCCTTTTCCCGCATATTAGCAACAGGTAAAGACGTATTATCTTACAAAATCCCTTAAAAAAGTGACCAATCTATCAAAGATACCAGCATCTTGAACTATGAATTGACATTATCTTCATCAAAGTGTCACTCGTTTCGAGTATAACAACAGTTGAACTATGAATAAACGTAGACATTAGCAAAATTCTCGGGTAAACCTAACATTACTCAACAAAATCTTAACCTAGGCTCACGTTTCTAACACATCATCGTCAGTTAACACAGTAATATCTTACAAAACTCATCATTTCTCTAACAAATCAGTGTTAATTTCACACAGTCATAGTAATATTTAACATAACGTACCTAACTTACGAATAAACAGCTTTCATTAACCAAGAGTATCTAAAGCAACACATCACACCCCGAGAGAAAACCCAATGGGATGCACCGCTTGAAAGGGTGTGAATCCTGAGAAGGGGGGATAACCCCGAAGGGGTGTAAGCGGGCATTACCCCTCCTTCGGAGGGGTAATGCCCGCTTACAACCCCTTCGGAGGGGTAATGCCCGCTTACACCCCTTCGGGGTGATCCCCCCTCTCAGGATTCACACCCTTTCAAGGGGCGCATCCCATTGGGTTTTCTCTCGGGATGTGATGTGTTGCTTTAGATACTCTTGGTTAATGAAAACTGTTTATTCGTAAGTTAGGTACATTATGTTAAATATTACTATGACTGTGTGAAATTAACACTGATTTGTTAGAGAAATGATGAGTTTTGTAAGATATTACTGTGTTAACTGACGATGATGGGTTAGAAACGTGAGCCTAGGTTAAGATTTTGTTGAGTAATGTTAGGTTTACCCGAGAATTTTGCTAATGTCTACGTTTATTCATAGTTCAACTGTTGTTATACTCGAGACGAGTGACACTTTGATGAAGATAGTGTCAATTCATAGTTCAAGATGCTGGTATCTTTGATAGATTGGTCACTTTTTAAGGGATTTTGTTAGATAATACGTCTTTACCTGTTGCTGATATGCGGGAAAAAGTGGGAAAATATCGAGTATTGTATGACCTGTTAGCTACTTTAACTTTGATAAGTAGGGAATTTTCAGGATGTTAGGGATTATTATGACGCCTAAGGTATGTTAGGGTTCATTCCACATTATTATCTTAGTTCAGGTTTATGATTATGCTAGCTTTATTGATGCTAAAAACTTTGTTGCGTAAGCCATATATTCGTAGTTTGTATATAAAGAACTTTATTTTTTATGTTATGTTTACCAAATGATACTCGGGAAATATGACTTGGGATCAATAGTTCAATAGCTCATAGCGGAATTTTGTGGGTAGGGAATCTGGGAGGATAGTTTGATTTACTGAATTTACTCAATTTAGCTTTAAAAATCCAGTAAAACTATAGCCTCTTTACTGTGAATATTTTATTCAAAGAACTTATTTTTATGTTATGTCAGGATAAAATTTTGTTATTTTTATGTTATGTTTGGTTAAAACTTTGTTGTGTTTGCAATTATTCGTTGGGGATTATGATATTTAGACGATGTTATGATGAATTTTTTGTAAATATTACGAGTTGATGTAAAAGAATTCGGTACGTTAGCTTATATTCGTTGTTCTTATTGATGATTAGACAGGGTTATGCTAAATTTTTGTTAAATATTACGATGTTAATGTAAAATTAACATTGATATGTTAGAGATATGCTTGAAAAAAGTGGGAATAGGTTACGTTTTGTACGAAGAGTGTTAGGCTTACTTGACTGTGTTAGTGCGGAAAAGTTTGTTTAAGTTAGTAGTTTATTCGTACTATGGTGTGTTAGGTTTGTTGTTGCTTATATCACTATTCTTAGTGCAGGTCTATGTTGATGTTTAGCTTTATTAATGTGTTTAACAACTTTGTTTATGTTAGCATATAGTCGATGGTTAGTATATAAAAAACTTTATTTTGTGTTATGTTTAGTCGGAAATTGACACTCGAATATAGACATGGATCAATAGATAAAATAGATTTAAAAGGTCATGGTGGGAGGGGTTGGGAGGGTGTGTTGGTGGTTTGAGTTACTGATTTACTGATTTACTGCTTTTTGAAATCAGAAAACTATTACAATTTACTATGATATTTTATTCAAAGACCTATTTTTATGTTATGTTTTGGATAAAACTTTGTATGTTTACCATGTTTTTCGTTAGCCTGTATGATAATTAGACGTGGTTATGATAAATTTTTGTTCAATTTACTGTGTCAATGTAAAATTAACGTTAATTATGTTAGAAATATGCTTGGAAAAAAATTATGAATAGGTTACGTTTTGAATGCAATGTTAGTTACTTTACTGGTGTTAAGTGTGGAACTTGTTAATGTTAACTGCTTATTAGTGCGTAAGTTGTGTTAGGTTTGTCGTTTGTACATTATTCTTAGTCATATTTTGATGCTATGTTAGCTTTATTAATGTGGAAAGCATTGTTATGTTAGCATATATTCGCTGGTTAGTATATAAAGGAACTCATTTTTGTCTGCATGTATGATAATTAGACAAGGTTATGCTAAATTTTGTTAAATATTACCATGTTAATGTAAAATTAACATTGATGTGGTTGAGATATTCTTGAAAAAAAATGCGAATATGTTACGTTTTGTACGCTGTGTTAGGTACTTTACTGTTTTTAAGTATGGAACTTTGTTAATGTTAGTAGTTTATTCGAGCGTAAGGTGTGTTAGGTTTGTTATTGTACATTATATTCTTAGTTCAGGTCATGCTATGTTAGCTTTATTAATGTGAAAACATTGTTACGTTAGCATATAATCGTTGGTTAGTATATAAAGAACTTATTTTTGTACTATGTTTATCCGAAATGGACTCGATATGTGATCTAAATCATTTAGATTCGAAAGATCAAAAAGGTCATGGAAGGGCATGGGTAGGGAGGGCGCAGGAAGGGGATGGGTGGTTTGAATTACTGATCTATATACTGGAATTTATTGTTTTAAATTTCTCGGTAAACATATATCACTTTTTACATATGCACATTTTATTCAAAGAAACTTATTTTTATGTTATGTTGGATTAAAACTTTTGTCCTATGTTTGCAAATTATTTTTGCTGGGGACTATTAATGATATTTACCAAAAGGTAAGGATATAGAGGAAAGTTTTTGTTAAATTTAACTATTGATAATGTTAAACAAACTATTGTTTACGTTAGCTATAAGCCCTCGTTGGTCTGTATAGATAAATATCGGACAAGGTATAGAATACATTGTGTTTTGCTAACATTTACTGTGTTTTGTAAGATTAACGTTTAACGTTAATATGTTAGCGATATGCTTGAAAAAAAAGTATGATGATTAGGTTACGTTTTGCATGCTGAATAGTTAGTTTACAAATTATCTGCGTGTGTTTAATGTGGAATCTAATTGTCTCAAACGTATAAACATTATTTCGTCGTAAAAGATTGTGCTCAGGTAATTGTTATATGTACAGTATTCTTCTTATTTCAATAGATTCGCTATGTCCTAGCTTTATTTGATGTGGAAATACGTTTATAACGAATAGCCCGCTTATATTCGTTGGATCAGTAGATAATTAACTAATGTTGTGATAAATATTTCTGCTAAAATCAGAATATAGCGCATAGTCCCTAACGAAAAATTGTAAATTAACTTAGTTTACTATAAGTTAGAATATGCTGAGAAGTAGAATAGGTTACGTATATTGCCAGTGCTAAATGTTAGTTAC
>JABUQX010022866.1:20000-27500 GCA_015478945.1 Trachelipus rathkii
TATATATATATATATATATATATATATATATGTAAAAATATAAAGAAACTCATAATTTTCGTAGCTATATATATATATATATATATATATATATATATATAGTTATATATATATATATATATATATATATATATATATATATTTATTATATATATATATATATATATATATATATATATATATATTTTTTTTTTTTTTTACAGTTAACCACCACTCACGGGCCGAGCCCTTTTCAAGGAGGGGGCAGAAAATAAAACAAGGAAAACCCCACCCAATCCCCAGCCTAAGGCAAATCTCTCAGGTGAGCGCAGACGTGGGCTTTAAAGAAGAGAGGAAGATTAAATATAGTTGAAAAAACAGAAGAAGGCAAGGAGTTCCACAGAACAGAAGTAGCTGGAAAGAAAGAGGCACCACAACGAACAAGTCTGGGGTTCTCAATACTCACGCAAAATTCATGCGAGAGCATGGCACCCCTTGTATTGCGAGGGCGACGTAATGGAGGTGGAATGCGAGCGGCCAACACCCGAGCATCTACCGCTGTAGTACCTATAGAAAGAGATAGTGCGCCAACGTCACGTCGCAGAGATAGAGGGTCAAGAGAGTTTGAAAGTAGGGATAGTTTATTAGTCTCTTAGCTTTAGATTCAACCCTATCCAATAGAAGGGTGGAACCGGAGCCACCCCAAATGTGAGAATAGTACTCCATACAAGGGCGAATAAGGCCCTTTATATAACTGGAGTAGCTGTGCAGAGGAAAAAAATTCCCGCAACCTAAACAGAACTCCCAGCTTCTTTGAGGCCACCTTAGCAACCATAGAAATATGAGGTTTCCAAGATAATTTGTTGTTTATGTTAAGACCAAGAATGTTTATGTTATTCACAGGAGAGACGTTAGAGCCGTCAAAGGAAATAGGAAAGTTGGGAGGTGTTTTTGAGAGGGAGATGTAGAGAAGTTGAGTTTTTAAAGAGTTGAATTTTACAAGGTTGTGGTGACCCCACCGGGAAATCCCATCCAGATCGACAAGAATAGAATCGGAAAGCTGAAGACGAGAGGCAACTCTAGATGCAAAAGGGAGCAGCTTTCCAGTAGAAGAGTGGAGGGTTGAGTCATCGGCATAAGAGTGAACAGAGTTGGAAGTACAGCTGAGGAGATCATTGATGAAAAGTAGGAATAAAGTTGGAGATAGAACAGAACCTTGCGGAACACCACAGTTAACAGGAAAGGAGGAAGAGGCCGCTCCATCAACGAGTGCTGATATAGAGCGATCGGAGAGAAAACTAGACAAGAGTAAGCAAAGAGAAGGAGGAAACCCAAAGGAAGGGAGCTTAGAGAGCAGTGACGCGTGCCAAACCCGGTCAAAAGCTTTGATATGTCAAGCGCCACCACGCAAGACTCCCCATGGTCCCTAAGGGCAGAAGACCAAATCAGTTAGATAGGAAAGTATGTCACTAGTTGACCTCGAGCGACGAAAGCCATACTGATGATCTGAAAGAAGGGAATGAGACTCCAGATGATCCAGGAAATGAGAGTTGAGAAGAGTTTCAAAGATTTTAGATAGAATACAGGTGAGAGCTATAGGGCGATAGTTAGAAGGATCAGAGCGGCTACCTTTTTCGGGATCGGTTGGATATGCGCGCTTCCAGCACTGAGGAAAAGTATTAGTATTAAGACATAGAGAGTAGAGTTGAACGAGGACAGGCGCTAGCTCAGAAGCACACTCCCTCAAAACACGGGGAGGAATGCCATCCGGGCCACTAGCCTTCCTGACGTTCATAGAACTCAGGATCCCATGCACACGATCATGTGTAATCACAGGTAAAGACATGGGAAACCTGAGAGAAGAATGAGTAGGAGGAGGGATGCCAGAATCGTCCAGGGTAGAATTAGATGAAAAAGGAGGCCGAAGAGATTGGCCTTTTCAGAAGGAGAGTTAGCAACAGAACCGTCAGAGCGAATAAGGGGAGGAAAGGCAGATTTACAAAAGTTGTTAGAGATGTTTTTGGCAAGGGGCCAGAAATTTTTATCAGTAGGAGAACCAAGCAGGTTGTCGCACCTTCTTTTAGTGAAAGTGCGCTTAGCCTGTCGAATAGTATCCTTGCAACGATTCCGAGCAGAAAAATTAATAAGAGTAATAGAGAATGAGTTTTTCCATGCCCGATACGCAATGTTGTTTCCTTCAATGCCCGATACGCAATGTCTCTCTCCTAATTTTGGGGAGAAAAAGATTTAGTTGAAGATGGAATGAACCTGCTCATCCCATCGGTGATTACGGCCCCCACCTTTTCAGCGGTGACCGAGGCATCCCCCGAGTCAAAGCAGGATTCATTCCAAGAGTAGTTAGCCAAAAAACAACGCAATTCCTCCCAATTAGCCCGATTAAAGTGCCAGAAATTACGTTTAGGGCATGGTGGAGCTGCTGGAGAGAAAGTGTTATAATTAAGAGCTACAAGATTGTGGTCAGAGTTACCAATAGGAGGAGAAATGGTGTATTTATAACGAGAAGGAGTAGTGGTGAAACATAAGTCAAGCGTATTCAAGAATTGGTTAGGACGATCTGGAATATGTGTAGGTTCCTTAATTAATTGTTCCAGATCGTTGAGAATACTGAATGTTTTGGCCTCCTCCCCGCCTGCATCAGTGTGAGAGGAGCCCAACCACTCAGTGTGGTGTACGTTGAAATCTCCTAAATAGAGGATCTCAGCATTTGGATGGGAAGAAGTAACAGTCTCATGAGAAGTAGTAAGATAGTCAAAAAGAACATGAAAATCTGTTCCATTAGGGGAGCAGTAGCAGAAACACAAGATAATGATAGTAGTAGGGAGAAAGATTTTTAGCCACAGAACATCGAAATTAGGAGATTCAAGATTTTCGAGACGTGTTACAGGAGTGTTTATGTTTATATAGGCACAGACACCACCATTTAGACGGAAATTATAGAAAAGGTTATAGTTAGAGATATTAAGTTTATTTGAAAAAGAATCCCTGGCCAGCTGGGTTTCAGACAATAATAAAATGTTAGGTTGAGAGTTAGAGAGGTGATATTCCACAGATTCGTGATTAGCACGCAGGCCGCGAACGTTAGCAAAGTCAATAGAAAACCCCCGCCTGCGCCCACCCCCACATCTACTTCGACCTGTCATTCGATCAGCCGCTCGCACAAACAAACGCACACAAGCTCTAATAGTTTAAAATTTTCACGTTTACTCAATCCACACACACACACACACACACACACACACACACACACACACACACACACACACACACACACACACACACACACACACACACACAAGACCGTATAGAAAAATAATAACTAAAACTAATGTTAGAAAAAAATAAAAATAAAAGTATCCCAAGGTGATGGTAAACTTGGGATATTTAGTTAAAACCTAAAAATAAACTTTACGTTTTCCAATGTCAATTAAAAGAAACACAAAAACAAAATTTTATAATATGTTAAATAATGTTATATATATATATATATATATATATATATATATATATATATATATATATATATATATATATATATATATATATATATATATATATATATATATATATATATATATATTATATATTATATAATTTATATTTATATATATATATATATATATATATATATATATATATATATATATGTATATATATATATATATATATATATATATATATATATATATATATATATATATATATATATATATATATATATATATATATATATATATAAAGTATTAGCTACCTACTTACACCTTCAAATCAAACTTCTATGTACACTACACACCTTTATATCGAAGGAGGATAGAAGTGATTGCAACAACTATAGAGGAATATCCTTGCTTACACATGCAAGTAAGGTATATGAGAAGATTGGGAAAACAACTGAGAGAGATAGTGGAGAATAAACTAAATGAAGGACAACATGGATTTAGACCAGAAAGAGGAACAACTGATCTGATTTTCTGCTTGAATATGAAAATTGAGAAAAACTGGGAGTGGGGAAGATACATTTATGTATCTTTTATCGATTTAGAGAAAGCTTTTGACACGGTGCCTAGGGAAAAGCTATGGAAAATGATATGTGACCCATACTACGGAATAGACCGAATGTTAATTAGGGTAATAGAAGGAATGCACATAGGTAATGAAAGTGCTGTGAGAACGTCAAATGGGGTTGGTGAATGGTTTGAGGTGGAGACGGGAGTTAGACAAGGCGGTATCTCACCGTTACTTTTTGTCATGTATATGGATAAATGTATAAGAATGGCGCTGGAAGAGGAAGAGGAGATGGCTATGGTATATGCTGATGATATAGCTATGGTGACGAGAGATAAGGAGACATTACAAAGGGTGATGACAATATGGTCAGAAGTGTTACGAGATGAGTGGATGAAGATGAACAAAGAGAAGACAGAGGTGATGAAGATTTCGAGGGAGAGGGATAGATGTGAGATCCAGGTGGACGGGATCATGTTTCGAGACACGGAAGCTTCAGTTACCTGGGAGTGACGGTGAATTCGGGGGGGAAGATGACACAGGAGATCGAGGGAAAGATCGAGAAATTTTCAAGAAGACTGAGGCAACTGTACCCGATATTGAAGAACAGGCATGTGACAAGAAAGGTGAAGGTGCTCATTTATACCACGATGCTGAGAGCGACGCTGATGTACGGAGCGAATAAGTGGACTCTGACCACCAAAACCAGAAGTAGGGTGGAGGCGGCGGAGATGAAGGTGTTAAGACTGATAGTCGGAGCAAGTAGATGGGAGAGGAGGAGAAATGTGGAGATTAGGCGCGAGCTGAAGGTGGAGTCTGTTCTGGATCTGGTGGGAAAACAACAGTTGAGATGGTACCAACATGTTAGAAGAATGAAAGATGAGAGATACGCGGCAAAATGTTACGCTATACGTCCGGCGGGAAGAAGACCAAGGAAGAGATGGGTAGATGGAGTTGTGGCAGCTGCAATGAAGAGAGGACGAAACCTTGAACAGGTGGAGGAAGAGGAGATGTACCGAGACAGGACGGCATGGAGGGGCTTCGTAAGTGAGAGGGCACAGCCCTAACCTACACGCTTGGTGAGAAAGATGATATATATATATATATATATATATATATATATATATATATATATATATATATATATATGATATTTATATTTTTTTATGTATGTATATATATATATATATTTTTATATATATATATATATATATATATATATATATATATATATATATATATATATATATATATATATATATATAATTATATATATATATATATATATATATATATATATATATATATATATATATATATATATATATATATATATATATATATATATATATATATAAGTAATAATTGAGTTTTACAAGTTAATTATATTTTTCGTTATTAAAATTGATGTGAAAATGATTTTTTTAAGTTATTTTACAAGTAAATTATCAAAGAAATTAGTTTTAAATGTGACATTGAAAGTCTGACGGTACTCTCATGTACCGTCTTCTAAATTAACATAATAAAAAAAATCGGAGAAAAAAGATAATAAACCATCTTCTACACTCAAAATAAATATAATACAATAGAAAAAAACTATAAAATAAATGAAAAACCTACTCTCGTACTGAAAGGGTTAAAGAAAACAGAAATTGATATGCGTGAAAGATTAAAAAAAATATATTTTGTACTTTGTTCAAAGTTAAATCCATTAAAAAATAAACGTTTATAGTTATTAAGAAAAAAAAATTAGCTAGAAAATATTAGTTGCAACATATTAATTGGGAAAAAAAAATAAAACAAAGAAAAATATGGCTGAACTGCATTCGTGGATAAGGAAAGCCTTCTTTCGTTTATTAACCAAAAATTAATAAAAACTTAAAGAAAAATGCAAATAGTAAATTCGAGGGATCCGTTTTAAAAAGATAAAAAAAATGGTGTATAAATAACGCTATTAAAATGAAAATTGATTTAATTATTTAAAAAAAACTAATTTGCGAAGATGGAAGTTATGGCTGGCTTGTAACTTTCGGTGCCAGCCATCGTGTGTTTTACGGAAAATTACTATAGTCTTTTCTTTAATAAAAGTCTTTAAAACTGTTCCCGAAAAGCTTTGTTGATTTTTATTGGCATGATCAATTAAATACTAGTAACGATAATTTATCTATGTAATGGATTAGTTTATTTAGCAAAGGCAGAAAGAAAAGGAGAATCGATGCTGAAACGTTTTGAAGTCGGCTTAGTTTTTTCCAGCCATAAAAAAATTATTATTTATTTTCCAATATTCTTTAAAGTCTAGTTGGATTTTTGGGAATACGTTCGATGAATATGTTTTTAAATAACGAAAAGAATGGTATATGAATGAAGCTAGTACAATGAGAATTGATTTAGTTATTTAAAAAAAAAAACAAATTACCGAAGATAGAAATCTTGGCTTTTTTTTTTTTTTTTTTTTTTTTTTTTTTTTACTTCAATTTCCAACTGTATGAATATGGGTTAAATGAAAGAATAGATGAAGGAAAATTTCTTGAAAATAGTTCTCGAATGTACTTTTTGTTATTAAATAAATTATTATTTAATTTACTTTATTGGGTGTGCCTTATAACCATCATTATTTAATGAAATTAATTTTATTATTAAAACTTTGGAAAAGCCTTATTATAAAATGACTTTTTTTTTAACATGATTTTAAGTTTATCAAATTTTATTTTTTTTTTTTTTTTTTTTTTTTTTTATTTAAAATTGCTTAAGCATTTGCAGCAGTATTTTTAGATTTTTAATTTAATCAAAAGAAATTTTTAACTTGAGTTTTGCCTTCTTTGAAAGTGTTGTAAATATTTCAAGATAAGAGAAACGGAGCTTTTTTTGGGCGGCTTATGTTATTTGAGCACGTGGATTTTAAAATTCGAAAATGAGAGAATGCTTGAGCATTTGAATTAAAAATTATTTAACTATTTTTAATGAAAAAGGTATCTTTGCAATTGAAATGGAATATGATATTTATTATATATATATTTATATATAAAAATATATATATATATATATATATATATATATATATATATATATATATATATATATATATATATATATATGTAATTCTTTTTACATATATATATATATATATATATATATATATATATATATATATATATATATATATATATCTATATATATATATCTATATATATATATATATATATATATATATCTATATATATATATATATATATATATCTGCCTATATATACTCTTCTGCTATATATACTTATATATATATATATATATATATATATATAAGAAAGCGAATAAAACTATGTAAAGATATATATTCTTCTTCTCAGCTATATATATATGATATATTTGCATACATATATATATATATATATATATATATATATATATATATATACCCTGTTCTGATGGTTGCTGGAAAGTGGGTCTAGAGAGGATATGTCCATACGTATCAGCGATCTCAAAATTAAGGGTCATTAGCAT
>JABUQX010022866.1:32500-45000 GCA_015478945.1 Trachelipus rathkii
TATATATAAATAATAATAAAAATAGATACATAAATATATAAAAAGGTTTAATATAAAAATGTAGAAAATAATAATACTAATAATATATATATATATAATAATATATAATAATATATATATGTATATATATATATATATATTTCAAACATCCATCCCGCACTTACGTGGATGTTAAAATCAAACATCCGCATCCGCGGATGCGAAAAATATGACATCTCGGCATGCTAATATATAATATATATATATAGCGCATAGCAGCATAATATATAACCTTAACTAACATATGTATATGTATAGTAATATAACTGCTGCTATAACTATGCTACCAGCCAACAGCAATATAATATAAATATATATTTATATATATATATATATATATATATACAGTATATATATATATATATATATAATATATATATCATATATATATATATATATATATATATATATCTATATATATATATTCGCTCTATATAATGCTATTAATATATATATATAGTATATATATATATATATGAAATAAATATGACAATAAAAAAATTATTGAGTTGTCTAATTTCATATTTATAGAAAAAAGAAATTTGAAGATGCAAATGCATGGCAAACGAGCATTTATCTATGGGGGCTAATCCCCTTATCCCCAACCTCCAACCCCCCACACGAGCATTTATCTATGGGGGCTAATCCCCTTATCCCCCAACCTCAAACCCCACACGAGCATTTATCTATGGGGGCTAATCCCCTTATCCCCCAACCCCCAACCAGTAAGTGGTGGTAAAAACAATAATAAAAAAATATTACCTCCTCATTATAAGACTATATAAAAAATGAATCTTGTAACTTTAAAGCTAATATGTATATTACAAATACAAAAATTTGAGACTTCATAACTTTTTTCAAGATAATTTCTCGAGTATTTTGGCGTTTATCCTTCGTTGAAGGTCATTTCAAAGAGAATCTGTAAGTTTCATGAAAATTAGCTGAGTAGGGTTTATTGAAAAGTATATCCATAGACAAATATTATAAATATGAAATTCGGAGACTTCATAGCTTTTCTCAAGGTCATTTTCCGATTTTTTTTCATTTTTACGTTTTTCGTTATTTGCAACTCATTTAAAACATTTTCAAATGAAACTCGTGAGAGTATTATATATATATATATATATATATATATATATATATATATATATATATATATATATATATATATATATATTTATATATCTTCTACTTTAAGTCTTAACATATATATATATATATATACTATACTACATATATATATATATATATGCTATATATATATATATATATATATATATATATATATATATATATATATATATATATATATATATATATATATATATAAGTAGTTGAGGGTCTATATTCAAGGGTATGGAAATCGGAAATCCTGGAAGGATTCCAGGATTCTGGAAAGTGGTTTCCAGTTTCCAGGCACTGGAAACTGGAAAGTACTGATTGAAATTTAGTAATTCCAGTATTTTCTGGAATGGTATGTTGTTCCAGGATCCAGGAACTGGATCCTGGAACTGAATTCTCTTCTTTGCAATAACCTTATATGTATATATGCCATAATAACCTTTCCATAACTCTCTTTATATATATATATATATATATATATATATAACAACATATATATAACTTTAACTATATATATATATAATAACTGCATATAACCTTATTTACAAATAAATTTGATGATTTAGAGAATATGTACGTAGTAGAGAGAATAAGTACATGCTTAGAGAATCCGTTCATGCAAGAGAGAATACACGCATACGCACAGGCTACATCTTACCTTACTTGTACGTGCGTATATATATATATATATATATATATATATATATATATATATATATATATATATATATATATATATATATATATATATATATATATATATATATATATATATACACGTATACGTACGTACGTACAAGTAAGGAAAGATACAAGCGTGCGCGCGCATACATGCAAATTATTTTTTCGCGTCGGCCCGCCCCTCGCAGAGGCCGCTGAAGCAGCACCACGTCTTCCCCGTTCAATCGCTCGCCTTCATCTGGCTGCCTTAAAAGTAAAATGAGGGGAAAATGAGAGAGGGGAAATAGAGGGGAGAAGAGAAGGAGGGTGAGAGAGGGGAGAAGGGGATTGAAACAGAGAAAGAAAATCTAATTACCTTTTAAGTCTAAAAAGATTAATTATCTTTTTTAAGGAGGGGAGAGAGACGAATACATTTTGTTTTCAAACTAATTACTTTTAGGTGTCAAGTGTAAAATTTACGACGTAAAATAACAAAGACTTTTGAAATAAGAGATAATTAATGGTTTTTCCCCTTGTGTTTAAAAGAAAGAAAGAGGCAATTAATTTTCATTTGACATTTTAATTACCTTTAAATGACAGGAGTAAAAATTTATGACTTTTCTTAAGAATGGGTCTAAGCTATTGACAAAGGAATTATCAGTTAAGCCTAAAGGGGTAAGGTATCAATTGCCAATTATAACGTTTATACATAGGGTAAGTTGAACCAGAGAAAGGATTTTAATTACCTTTAAATGACAGGTTTAAAAATTTATGACTTTTTGTAAGAAGGGGAGATTTAATTCCTTTGTATTGAAAAGAAAGAAAGAGGCAATTAATTTTCATTTGACATTTTAATTACCTTTAAATGACAGGAGTAAAAATTTATGACTTTTCTTAAGAATGGGTCTAAGCTATTGACAAAGGAATTATCAGTTAAGCCTAAAGGGGTAAGGTATCAGTTGCCAATTATAACGTTTATACATAGGGTAAGTTGAACAACGCACCAGATGTTCTTGTAATTGACACCAGTTCTTTGTTCTTGCACTAACAAGAATACAGTTCAACACCTGTTACACGAAGCTGAAGAAACACATACATACATACATACATATAAGAATACTCTCTCTAACTAACTAACTAACTAACTAACTAACTAACTAACTAACTAACTAACTAACTAACTAACTATATATATATATATATATATATATATATATATATATATATATATATATATATATATATATATATATATATAAATATATTATATATATTTTTTTATATATATAATATATATATATATATATATATATATCAAGTCAATTGCCGACATGTCTTGGAATTTCTAAGGTCGTTCATATTTAATATATACATTTCGCTTTTCTAAATTTGTAAGTTTCTATTTACTTATTTTATTTTAGTTTTATTTATTTTTATTTAAAAAGAATCTATATATTTTTAAAAACTTTTATTTATTTTTGTTTTGTTTTGTTTAATTTGCTGGTAAAGTATGTTTACAACGTAAAAAATTTGCATTTTTACATACCCTAAAACAGTAAATCAGTAAATCAGTAAATCAGTAAATCAGTAAATCAGTAAATCAGTAAATCAGTAAATCAGTAAATCAGTAAATCAGTAAATCAGTAAATCAGTAAAGCAGTAAATCAGTAAATCAAACTGTCCTCCATACCCTCCTACCCTTCCATGATCTATTGATCTATTGATCTATTGATCTATTGATTCAAGTCATATTTTGTATATTTTGTTTTTACTAAAAAATTTTATTTATTTTGTTTATAACTTTAAAAAATTTGCATTTTTACATACCCTAAAGCAGTAAATCAGTAAATCAGTAAATAAAACCACCTTCCTATCCTACCATGATCCATTGATCTATTGATCTATTGATCTATTGATCTATTGATCTATTGATTCAAGTTTCTTTCTCTTTAGTATAATAAATAAGTTCTTTGGATAAAAAGCGGGAAAAGAAAACAAGTTTTTATTTTAAAGCGTTTATAACATAAGTGCAGACCTTTTCTTGTTCATTAGTGTTTGGGTGTCAACCTGTAATGGACGTTGGTAAATTTATGTTCCGCGCTCCTGCCACATGTCTTGTGGCTGGTCCTACAGGCTGCGGGAAAACCTTTCTTTTATTAAATATTTTAAAAGAGGTTGAGATTTTCGAACAAAAGCCTGTTAAAATCATATGGTGCTACAGTGTTTACCAAGAAAAGTTTAATGATTACAAAGATGTAATTCAATTTCACGAAGGTTTATATGATATAAAAACTCTTCAATGTTTACCAGGTCATAAAATTATAATCCTTGACGATTTGATGCATAAATTAAATGAGGATATAGCAGAAACCTTTACAGTTTACTCTCATCATTTAAACGTCACTGTATTTTTTATAACTCAGAATATCTTTCATCAAAATAAGTATATGCGTGATGTGTCTTTAAATACACAGTATTTAATCTTGTTTGGTCAAAGAAGAGATATAAGCCAAATCAATGTTGTGGCCACACAAATGTTCCCTACTCAGCGTAAAGAGTTCCTAAAAGTATATAAAGAAGTTACATCTATACCTCACGGTTATTTACTCTGTGAGCTTCACCCCAAGAACACGCATAGAGTGTTGCTGCGTACAAATATCTTACCTAACGAGGCTGAGACAGTATACATACCTGAATAATGAGTACTCTAGTAGCAAATTATTTACCTCTTATGAGAAAATTTAAAAATCTGAAACCTTCTGAAAAACGTAAACTGATCTGTGAAGATGAAAAATTTGTTCAATGTATAGCCGAAGTATGTCTAAATCTTATAAAAGGAAATGTTCCTTTAAACAGACCTCAGAAGGTAAAACTACGTCGTCACAGAAACATCATTAAAAAACTTGCTGGTAACGTAAGAAAGCTTAAAAATAAAAAGAAGCTATTACAAAAAGGAGGAGGTGTGTTCCTACCTTTACTCTTTTCAGTCATAGCCCCTTTGATAACCAAGTGGCTTGCCCAATAATGAAGAAGGTAGTGGTTTTACCCTACAGCGATTATGAGAAGATGAAATATAATACAGGAACCTTACCTCTACAACAACAACAACAACAACAACAACAACAACAACAACAACAACAACAACAACAACAACAACAACAACAACAACAACAACAACAGCAACAACAGCAACAACAGCATCAACAACAGCCTCAATCATACCATCAGATGCCTCAGACATTGTATAACCCTTATCAACCGTTGCATCAACAGCAGCCTTTGAGTTTATATGATCCGCAAGTTGAACAGATAAATAATTACGAGAAGGAACTCCATCATATATTAAACTCTGATGTTGACATTCATGAAAAAAGAATCCTATATCAAAACGCTATACAAAAATTAGTAGATCTAAAAGTTTTATTAAATTCACCTAAGGAAGATTCAGCTCTAACACCAGATACTAAGATTGAGGTGAAAAGAGAAGATAATTTTAAACATATACTCAAGGAAAGCTTACCAATGAGGAATAAGAAAACGGGTTTAGCTCTATATAAGATTTTAAAAGATCAGCTTACATGGAATGAACTCGGACAAATCATTATTGACGGAGAAACAATAGCCGGATCGAATATTGTTGACTTGATATCCGATCTCTCGCGTGATTGGAAGAAGGCTCCTGTGACAGGATGGAATAGGATCAAACAAGAACTTCAAACTATTAATTTCCCGAGAACTTTAATCCTGAATAAACAAAGATTAACGGAACTGGATAATATTCCAATATCTCCTAGCCCTGACGCAAGTCCCTCTGGTACATCTTTTGCATCGGATAGATTAAAGCTGATAAGTAGAGGCACATTACGTTCAAGTGCAGGACGAATAAGAAAAAAACCATACCTCGCTTCCAAACTGATTAGTTCCTAACTTTTTATATGATTGTATTATTTGTAATTTAAAATTATGTATATAACTTGTGTTATCTTTCTGTATACACTTGCTATGTTGTTTTTTTTAGACTTGTAATTTAAAATAGTTAATATTATTTTGTAATTAAAAATAAAATATTTCATATCGACATTCGGTTTTTATATCCCCTATCAGTATAAATGAATATGTTTTTTATTGATAATGTCATTGAGCACGATGGAGGCTAAGGAGGCGGTCGATAAATATTACTTTGATGTGAAACAGCCTTACAGTTATGGAGGCTTTTCAAGGTTCGCATCAAAGTTTCCTCATATTAATAAAAAAGAATTGAAAAATTATTTACAAGGGGAGGATGCTTTTACTCTACATAAACCTATACGGAAAAAATTTCCAACACGAAAAACCATAGCCCCTCACTTAGATAATGTATGGCAACTTGATTTGACTGAAATGATAAAATATAAAGTTTACAATGAGGGGTATCAATACATTCTTTTTGTGATAGATGTATATTCCAGATACTTATGGTTAAAGGCTTTAAAAGATAAAAAGTCAAAGACTGTAGCTGAAGCTGTGAGAGAAATTATAAATGAGGATAATAGATATCCTCAACTGATGTGGACAGATAAAGGTACAGAATTTTTAGGCAAAGAGTTTCAAGAAATAGTTACAGAGTATGATATTGGGTACTACAACACATTTTCAGTTAATAAAGCTGCAATAGTGGAAAGAGTACAAAGAACTATAAAAGAAAGAATGCATAGGTATTTCACGAAGATGAATACATTTAAATATATAGATATACTGCAAGACTTGGCTTATTCTTATAATAGGTCTTATCATAGAACAATTAGGAATACCCCTCTAGAGATGGTGAAAACAAAACCTTCTGTACCTATCAACACAATGGGAAAAATTAAAGATAACACAGGCATTAAAGTAGGAGATTATGTGAGAGTGTCTAGGTCAGATGAAAATTTCAGAAAAGGGTATGAGGCGGGATGGTCAAGAGAAGTTTTTAAAGTAGATACAATCAGAGAATTCCCGAGAGATGGGTTAAAATTATACTATCTTGAAGATTTAGATGGGGAACAAATAAAAGGAGGGTTCTATAAGCAGGAAATACAGAAAATAAGGTTTGATCCTAAGAGTAATGAATATAAAATAGAAAAAATATTAGGATCAAAAGGAAAAGGTAAAAATAAACAGTATCTTGTCAAATGGATAGGTTACCCAGCGAAGTTTAATAGTTATATAAATGCTAGTGAAATTAAGAAACATTGATCAGTTTACTTTGTGAACATGGAGAGTGAAGATCATTTCTATTTAACGCTGCCTTCATCGGCTTCTATGGATCTATATCCTGAAAATAAAATATCAGACTATACAACCCAATTATTGAACACTATAACTTTTGATCGAGAAATATATGAAGCAGGATTAAGTGAAATAATTCTCGACGCTGATATAGAGAATATGCCTGTTTCATATTTGGCTTTTACGATATATAGAAATGTTGATAATGTTAAAAATGTATTAAAAATTAAAGCTAATACGGCGACCATCAAACGAGGCAACAATGAATATTTCGTTGAAAATTATTTATTAGAGCACGGTCTCTATAAATCGGTTACTGATGTGTTCATAGACTTAAACAAAAAATTTGAAGAAAGTCAAATATGTAAAGATTTAGTGTTTCTTGTTAATAAATCCGTTAACGAAGATAACGCTTTAATCACTTTAAAATCTCAAACTCATGTGAACCTGAAAGATATAAGTTTATTTATTTTCCGCCCCTCAGGCTGGTTTCGTAATTGTTGTTACTCACATGTATACAAAATATCGGGAAATAATATCAAACCATCTCTAAAGGATCTAATACGTTATATACCAACGATGGAAGAGTATGTCTCAAAAAATGACACTCAAGAGTTCATTACATTTTGTATGCTTGCCTACTAAGATGTTTCAAGATCCAGGTATGGCCTATGTTTATACAGATATTGTAGACCATCAGTATGTAGGGAATACTAAAGCCTCTTTGTTAAGAGTAGTTCATTTTCCTAAAGGTCGTAAAGTTATAAGCTTTCCTAATGTTCACTACTTACCTATGAGTAAGACCCAACTGAGTTCAGTTCGCGTTTATATAAGAGACGTCGAAGGCAAACCATACCCATTCACAATTGGGACAGCAGTGTGTAAAGTACACATAAGAAAGAAGCTCCGGTAAATAATAATAATAATGGAAAGAGAAAGAGTCTTCAGGGGATCAAGAATGCAGAGGGGGTATGGTTTAGGAGGATTTTTTGCTTCGTTATTTCGTAGAGCTATTCCCCTGTTTAAATCAGGAGGTAAATACATTGCTAAAAAAGCGGCCAGAACAGGAATAAACACAATCCAGGATATTATGGGTGGTGTCGACCCTCGTAGTGCTGTAAAACGTCGACTAGCCGATGTTTCAGATGAAATGTTAGACGATGTTAAACGAAAAATACGACGTAAGATGACTGGTCAAGGTGTAGGTGGTCGTAAAAAACCATTAAAGAGGAATAATAAAGGACCACTAAAGAAAAAGTGTATTGATGTGTTTGCTCTCTAATATCAGTGATAAGTGGTAACTTTTTTACATAAATAATAATAACCTGCATCTATTTCGTATATAAGGAATGTTTAAACATACCTCTCCTCATTATACGTCAAGCGATTGTAGTAGCAAGATGCATTTCCTCCATCCCTCCAGCCCCGACTGTTGTAAGAGCGAATTGGATCTCTTTTCTGTGAATCCTACACAGATCAGTGTGAGTGAATCCAATTTTATTAGTATTAACCCCATTCACGCGATCACAAATACAGATGTACCTCTCGAATTCAACATCCCTGGCACTTCTGACCAATATCTTGATCCTTCGAATGTGTTTTTATATCTGAAGACTAAGTTAGTAAACGAAGATGGTTCAAATCTCACAGGCACCGACCACATAGTATCCACCGAGACAAATTTCCTGTATACATGTTTCAATCAACTTGAGGTGTTTTTAAATGAAACATCTCTAGGAGCATCAGCTGCAAGTTACCCTTATCGAAGTTATATTGAGACTTTGCTAAATTATTCAGATGATGCTAAACAGTCCCATTTACAATCAAGCGGCTACTACAATTTAAAAGATGTAGAGAAACATAGGGACAATGCTGCTAAATCTAAAAATAACACTTACGAATATTATGGACGTGTAAACGGTGATATATTCTCTCAGGAAAGACTTATTCTACCATCAGTGGACACCCGCATCAGGTTAACTAGATCTACTCCTCAATTTGCGCTTAATGTTCAAAGCAACGCTACAGCTACAACTTCCGCTCCAAAGCCTATTTTCAAATTACTGGATGCTTATCTCTATGTACGTAAAGTGAAATTATCTCCCTTTAAACATATGGAAATAGAGAAATCTCTTTTAACTGATACAGCAAAATATCCAATCAAGAGAATTGAGACTAAAATTTTTAACTTTACCCAAGGATTATCAAGTATTAATATACCTAACATCGTCAATGGCAGCTTACCTCAGAAGGTAATAATAGGAATTGTAGAACACGATGCCTATTCTGGAAACTATGGGAAGTCCGCCTTTAAATTTACACATTTCGGTCTTAGAGGTATCAGTTTGCACGTGAATGGTCAACCATACGGTCGTGATTATGAGATGATATACGAAGACTCACATTCTCAATGTTCGCGTCCTTTTTACGATTTATTTGCAAATACTGTATCCTGCAGCGATAACGGTACAGGTGTTGATCTCAAGACTTATGCTGAAAACAGTAATTTATATGCCTACGATCTCACAGCTGATCTTTCAGCTTGTAATGCTTATCATCTTAATATCCTGAGAAAAGGCACATTAGGGTTAAGTCTCAAGTTTGGACAAAGTTTGACATCCTCAATATCAGTTCTGGTGTATTTGGAACATCCTCAAATCATCGAGATTGACAGAGTACGAAATATAATCTTGAATTATTAACGATGAATGAAGAAGAAATATTAAATGCCTTTAGAAACGAAAGAAGATTTTTAGGTGTATTCGCCTGTAATGAACTTAGCTCTGTGAAATTGGATACCGACTCTGGACTTATCTTCAACACTTCTCCTCGGGATGTTTCGAACAATGGTCACTGGATAGCTGTGTATAAGAATCAAAATAATGTTGTATATTTCCTTGACTCTCTGCATTTAGATTTTATGTTTAGTAATCATTATGTAACATCTTTTTAAAATATAATAATGTTCAATATGTTAAGACCTTTTGTTTTCCTGTACAACCTATCACTTCTAATTTATGTGGTGTATACTGTATTTATTTCATTATATGTTTTTTAAATAATGTTTCTTTTAATAAACTTGTAAATATATTTGATGCTAAAAATTTATATGTAAAGCGATTAGTGTAGTCTGCACTTATGTTATAAACGCTTTAAAATAAAAACTTGTTTTCTTTTTCCCGCTTTTTATCCAAAGAACTTATTTATTATACTAAAGAGAAAGAAACTTGAATCAATAGATCAATAGATCAATAGATCAATAGATCATGGAAGGGTAGGAGGGTGGCTGGAAGGCAGTTTTGATTTACTGATTTTACTGATTTTTTTCTTTTTGGGGTGTAAAAAAAAAAAATATTTTTAATAAAAAATATGACTTGAATCAATAGATCAATTAGATCTAAAAAGAACAACAATAGATCAATAGATCATGGAAGGGTAGGAGGGTGGCTGGAAGGCAGTTTTATTTACTGATTTACTGATTTACTGCTTTAGAGTATGTAAAACATAACAATTTTAATAGAAAATATGACTTGAATCAATAGATCAATAGATCAATAGATCAATAGATCATGGAAGGATAGGAAGGTGGTTTGATTTACTGATTTACTGATTTACTGCTTTAGAGTATGTAAAAATGCAAATTTTTTAAAGTTATAAACAAAATAAATAAAAGTTTTTGAGATATGTTATACAAAACATGACTTGAATCAATAGATCAATAGATCAATAGATCATGGAAGGATAGGAAGGTGGTTTGATTTACTGATTTACTGATTTACTGCTTTAGGGTATGTAAAAATGCAAATTTTTTAAAGTTATAAACAAAATAAATAAGTTTTTGTGTTATGTCTATTATACAAAATATGACTTGAATCAATAGATCAATAGATCAATAGATCAATAGATCAATGGATCACGAATGGGTAGGAGGGCAGTTTGATTTACTGATTTACTGATTTACTGATTTACTGATTTACTGATTTACTGATTTAGGGTATGTAAAAATGCAATTTTTTTACGTTATAAACATGAAAAGAATAAATTTTTTTAGTAAAAACAAAATGTTTGAAGAAAACAAAACAAAAATAAATAAAATTTTTAAAGATATATAAATATTAAATTAAATAAAGCTACATAAAAACTAGAAATAAGCAAGATTTAAATTTTGTTAAATAAAGGATTTTAAAACTTTAAAATAAAATTTTTATACGTATTAAGCTTATAAATTCTGATTTCTGGAGTTTAAACTCTAAATTTCGGCCAGATCCGTCTTTTGGTGTATATAAGTCTAAAAAAAATGAAAATAAATATATATATATATATATATATATATATATATATATATATATATATATATATATATATATATATATATATATATATATATATATATATATATATATATAGTTGTTAGTTAGTTAGTTAGTTAGTTAGTTAGTTAGAGAGAGAGTATTCTTATATGTATGTATGTATGTATGTGTATGTATGTATGTATTATGTATGTGTTTCTTCAGCTTCGTGTAACAGGTGTTGAACTGTATTCTTGTTAGTGCAAGAACAAAGAACTGGTGTCAATTACAAGAACATCTGGTGCTTTGTTCAACTTACCCTATGTATAAACGTTATAATTGGCAGCTGATACCTTACCCCTTTAGGCTTAACTGATAATTCCTTTGTCAATAGCTTAGTCCCCTTCTTAAAAAAAAGTCATAAATTTTTAAACCTGTCAAGTTGAAGTGAGGGTTCAATACAAAGTAATTAAATCTCCCCTTCTTACAAAAAGTCATAAATTTTTAAACCTGTCAAGTTGAAGTGAGGGTTCAATACAAAGTAATTAAATCTCCCCTTCTTACAAAAAGTCATAAATTTTTAAACCTGTCATTTAAAGGTAATTAAAATCATTTCTCTACCCTCTTGAATTCCCACGCATTGTTATTTTACGTCATAAATTTTTAAACCTGTCAAGTTGAAGTGAGGGTTCAATACAAAATGTATTCGTTTCTCTCCCCTTCTTACAAAAAGTCATAAATTTTTAAACCTGTCATTTAAAGGTAATTAAAATCATTTCTCTACCCTCTTGAATTCCCACGCCATTTGTTCTTAGCGTTATAATTGGCAGTTGATACCTTACACCTTTAGGCTTAAGCTATAATTAGATTTTCTTTCCCTCTCTCTCCCTCCTTCTCTTCACCCCTCTATTTCCCCTCTCTCATTTTCCCCTCATTTTATTTAGTCGAATGCCAGCGATTGAACAGTGAGGATGCTGCTGTTTTGACGGTCTCTCGCGAGGCGCGGAACCGGCGCGAAAAGACGCCGCGGAAACATACATGCGTGCGCGCGCATACTTACGTTACGTAAATATATATATATATATATATATATATATATATATATACTATATTAATATATATAATTAATATATATATCTATAT
>JABUQX010022867.1:0-27771 GCA_015478945.1 Trachelipus rathkii
CAGAAAGAGAGATAATAGAGAGAGAATGGATAGGAAGTAGGAGAAACTACATTTCATAGACAATCATATTGCTATAGATGAAACTATCACAAGATTTGTGAAGGGAAGTTCGTTTAGAACTGGGCGAGACTTTTTCCTCTTCAACTAGTTACTACAGCTTAACAAGGGATCTCTATCCAATCCGCTCCTTGTATGGAGTACGTTTCCCGAATAGTCTGGGGGGCTCTTGTCACCCGGGTTTGGCGGGTGCGAGTCCAAAGGCGAAAGGCTATAAACTTCCTGCTTTCGTATGACCTCTAAGTTTGCGGGCGTGATGTTGGTTGCTTATTCTTTTCTATTAGTACGCAGCGGAGTGTTCTGAGGAACTTCACACAGCGTACGACCATTTACGAGCCCTCACTGTAGCACATAAGGTGCTGGTCTGGCACGAGTTTGTGTGATTAATTGGAATCCAGTGCTAGTTAGCTGCGGTGTTCCTTCTTTCCGCACTCTGTTGTGGAATCTCTTTCCATTTCTGTGTTTCCTCTGAATGTTAATCTCCCTCTATTAAAAGCCAAGTCTGTTGCTCTATCTGTGTAATTGCGCTAGTGGATGAAATTTTTTCGTGCAACACCCCCTCCTTAGGTCCGTTGCCCGTGAGTGGTGTGAACTGTAAAAAAAAAAATAATTAGAAAATAAAGTAGAAGAATAATGAAACGCCTTTTCCTTTTGTTTGTCAATGTCCAACACGAATGGTTCTTAGTTTTTTTGCTCAGACTTCATTATACTGGTGATGTGCTGGTAAGTCGACCGGCTGGATACGAATTGAATTAAAGTGGTTGAGTCTGTAAAGGGATAGCCTGGAGGATAGAAAAATAAAATACGAAGGAGACATAACAAACACACTTCCTGCCTCACTTCTGCTATTAATGTGATTAAATGCAATCACTTTCGACTCCTTTATTCTTACAGCACGGCTTCCTACGTCATACATTACTTTGATTCATTCCTTAAGTATACTTACTATATATTTATAATATAGACTAGATATATATATATATATAAGATATTCTCATATTATATATATAAAATAATACATATATATTTATTAAATTTTATATATATAGTATGGATCAATAGTATATTACTAATGTAGAATATATTATATATATACTTATATATATATATATATTATATATATTATATTATATTATTATATATATTTATATATATACTATTATTTATATATATATTATATATAGTATATATATAATAATATATATATACTCAAATTTACATGGTTGTTTATCAATGACTATAGACGCTCAAAGCTTCGACTTTTTCGTAGAGTTTGTATATAGGTGAATGGAGACATTCGCGATGCTGCGATGTGCAACGTTAATATTGCTCATCCAGCACCGCCAGTATGTAAAAAATTAGAAGTATCCGTATTCCACGCAGGAATATAAATTTTGATATCCGATAAATCATATATAGATAATTATATATATCTATAGATATATAATATAATATATATTTATAATATTATATATATATATAATATATATATTATATATATATATATTATATATATAGATTTATTATAGTATATACATAATATTACGGTCATACGATATATATATTAATAGATATAATATATTGATATATATATATATATAATATACATATATATATATATAATATATATAATTTATTAATATATATAATATATATAAGTAATTTATAGCTCAAAGCGATAACTTGTTTGCCAGTTTTACTTTCATTTCAAACAAATTTTGAATGCAACATTTTTTATATTTTGCTCGTACAAGCTAATCTTTGCAATTGGTACAAGGAAACTATTGTTTTTCGATTTTTAAAACAAATTTCAATTTTTCCAAATGCCTACCATTTGCAGAAATGGACGAATTGACTATATAGCTTATGCAATCGGAGGAATACTTTTTAAAATTTATCTTCTCTTTAAACTATCCTATAAGATATTACTATATATATAGTTATATAAATATATATATATATATCATATATAATATATAATAGTATTAGTATAATATTATATATATATATATAGTATTTATATATATGTATATATATAAGCGGGTTTATATATTATATTACTATTATATGATATATATATACTATATTAATTAAAATTTATATAAATAATTGGTTCAAAGCTTTCGATTGTCCGTATAGGTATTTATTAAAACGATTCCCACCATCTCCACCGTTCAGATGGGGTTAAAATGCTGGTCTGTAAATGTAAAGAAAAAAAAAAAAAAAAATAAAAAAAATTTTAATATCTCAAAAACTATGATAGGTACAGGGAAAAGGAAAACATTTTGGGAATCCTGGTAAATTTCACATAGGAATGAAATATAGTAATAGATTAGAGAGGCCTAATTAGAGACGTTTTATGGTTACGTCGTTAATAAAATAGAGCTTTCTATTAATTTGGCTTTTTTTTCTTTTACTAAAGAATACCAAAGGGTATACCGCAATCGATGGCAGGAAGTCGGGGGTCTTGGCTGTTCCGAAGACTACGGGTAGACTATTCCCCCTCCGGGGACGGGTCTCCGAACCCCGTCTTTGGATATGGGGTGTCGCGGGGGTTCTCCGCCCGTCCCCTACGGGATGTGAAAGTCCCGCCTATGTTCCCCGTACGGCTCGATGCCCCTACGTGTGTCCGTATAAAGCAATAATTTAATAGAAAGTCTATTTATTTATCGAGAAACCAATAATAGGTCTCTAAATAGGCGCTTCTAATCATATTACTATGATTATTAACAATAATTTTTTTATGTATTATTATTATTGATTTACATTTTCTTATGTGAAATTTACCAGGATTCCAAAATTGTATTCTTTAGTAAAATAGCTATTGTGTTTTTGAGATATTAATTTTTTTTTTTTTTTTTTTTTTTCTTTTTTTTTTTTTTTTTTTTTTACATTTCAGGACCCAGCATGGACAGCATGTCCATTGTATCGTTTACGTATGCATTAATAGTTTAAGATACGATATGAGGAAATGGAAGCTGGCTATTATAGTATTATATATATATATATATATATATGTATATTACTAGTATATATTATATATATTATATATACTATATATTTTATATATATATAATTAATATTATAACTATATATATATATTATATTATATATATATATTATAATTATATTATACCCTCTTGTCCCAAAAGCAGTTATGGAATATTCATGAAGACTAAGTTAATGTAGCTGCCGCCGTGACGTATAGGAGTGCGGTAGCTAGTTAATAGCTACTGATTAGTGCGAATGAACGGTGTGATTAACTAGATTATAAGGGTAATATTGCCGATGTATGCACTACATCTGTCGTTATGTATGGGCGTGGGTGTTAAACCTCGGTCCGTTTTTTGTGCTAATATTTTTGTGTATGGCGTGTTTTCTATCCCGTTGCGTTTTAGCGATCAGTAATATTGAATCAAGGCGTACGCTTTAAATTCTGTGGAACCGTAACAAGTCTGCCACTGAGACTGTTGCTTCTTTAAACGAAGCTTATGGGGATGATACATTCTATCGAGAACTATAGTTTTTAAGTGTCACAAGATTTCAAGAAGGGCAAGAAATGCTGTTTGAAAACGACAACTCGTTGTGGAAATCCATCTCGTCTTATAATAAACGAGTAAAATGTGGATAGTTTTAGAGTCTGTGTGGAGAAAGCCACCTGTTCGCGGTCAGAGTGATTGCGAAGAAACCCAAGAATTTTAATTCGAACGATTTGCACCCGAAAAATTGGTGTGCAAACTAGTACCGTAATAGACTTGTCTGTAGAGCAGAAGGCGAACAGGTCAAAATGTATCAAGATTTACTTGAAATACCCGAATGGAGCACAAATTTTATTATATAGTTATATCAGGCTAGTGAATATGGTTTTGAGTACGATGCCTTGAGAACCCAGGAAAATTGCGAATGGCACACAAAAATTTCTCTTCGTCGAGAAGAAAGCACGTATGAGCATATCCAGGTGAAAACCTGATTTATTGCTTTTTCGCCAGCCGGTGGTATGTGCACATAGGAATTGTACCTTCAGGACAGACGGTTAATGACATCGTTTACAAAGATAGTTCTTGGAACGGTTCGAAAACGAGTTATCGAATCAGAACAGAACATTGCAGGCGATGGGTATGCACAAGATAACGCCATCTCATATTTGCGCTCTCAATTGTATGAATTTCTGGTCGAAAAAAACATTCAATAGATCTCACATCCTCCATAACAGCCCAGATCTACTTCGTGCTAGAAAAGTCTCTCCGATAAGTTGGAAGATGAAGGTTGACGTGGTGCCCGTATTTTGACGTATGGACAAACATGAAAACACTGTAACGCGTGAACTGACCTCTTCTATAAATAATGACTCGCGGTGACTTGATCTTATGAAGCAAAATGGAAAGTACCTTGAAACCGACATTGTGTGTAGTACGCTCGCCAAGGGTTCATACTTCGATAGGAGATAGATGTAATTAATTATATCAGAGTAAGCGGAGATATTACGTAACGACAAGTTAGCATACATTTTTGTGGGTGATTATTAAATATATATATAATAAAAATAGTAGAAGATTATTATTTATTATATATATATATCATATATTATTTAATTAAAAAAAATTTTAATATATATATTATATATATATATATTATATATTTATATATATATTATTAAGTATATATATATACGAGAATATTAAACCATTTCTGCTCACTCCTTTATTACATCTTTCCATTTGAAAGCAACTAGCTTGTCTTTGATTGTCAATACATTTGGCTTGACTTCATTCATTTGATAACTTTTCTCTTTAAAACTCTCATGCTACTAACGTTGGTCTGAAGTTATTATATTTGAAATGGATATTTATATAAGAAAGATATATGAATGAGATGATATATCATTTTCTGCTAATACGAGTAAATTGTAGTCTATAGATGAAATCTATATGATGGGATGATGAGATGATGATGATGATGATGATGAGATAGATTATGAATTGATGTGATATGAGATGGATGATGGATATGATGATATGATGATGATGTATATGATGATGATGATGATGATTGATATAAAAATGATCGATGGATGATGATGATGAGATGATGAATGATGATGATTTTTAAATATTTATATTATTTATTATATTATTTATTTTATTATTATTTTTTTATTATTATTATTATTATTAATTTGATATTTTGCAATGTGTTTTCAAAAGTTGATATAAGTTTATGTCATAAGTTTTTGTTGAATCATAAATTTTATGAATTTATAATCCTAGTGGAGATATTAAAAGTGTCAAATTGCTGCACAGCTTCAACAACGAATTAATTTTTTAAAACTTTAGGGAAGTATCTTTAAAATTAATTAATTTGTTTAAAAATAATTATTACAAATGAACTACAATGATTATATTGACATAATTATTATTATTATTATTATATATTATTATTAAGTAATATTATTGATTTTATTATTATTATTATTATTATTATTATTATTATTATTTGGGTAATAGTTGATCATAGGAGATTCTACCGAAATATCGATATTTTTTCCGATAATGCGTTTTTTTTTTTATCTTTATCGTCATATTTTTGTGTGTACTAATAAAGCGTTGCCAAGACTCTCTCATATATAGATTTAATCGATCTATCAAAAAAAAATTCATTAATTCAGTTTAGGACCATTTTAGGCCGCCATAAGTTTGTTATTATACACAATAAATCTGTCTACTACCATGAATCTTATCATAACCTTCTGTTTTTCGAACGTAAAAAGAAATGATATCTGAAAACAACGAATAACGTTGCTTATAAAAATATCGTAATTTTGGTGGCATTTTTATCATCGAACACGCGCCGAGTTCTTTATAGTATATTCAAAAAATGATAATTTTAAACATTATAAGATTTTTTTTTATATATTCGTTATTACTCCAATATTAGCATTATTTCTAAAGAAATAATAAAATATGTTTATTTAATTTATTTTATTTTTTTAATGTCAAGTTAAAACATTTAACATTGTTTTAATGAAGATTTTATAACAAGTTTTCTAAATTACAAGGTTTTGAGTATAGATATGTGGAAGAATATATAATGCTTTTTAGAAATCGAATAAATAAAATAATTCATAATTTCTAATAAATTTCTTAATACTTATTTAAAATTAGTACGAACTTGTTCATTTTGTATATATGATATATTTAAAATAATTTATATACTATATATATATTTTTATATATATAATATAATAATATATATATATAATATATATAAATTATATTAGTGAATTATATTATATAATTAAGCATAGTTAACGGTATTATGAATAGATATGTATACTATATATATATAGTATTATAATATACTAGTTAAATATAATATAATATATATATTATACTAATAATATAAATTTAAATATAATAGTATATGTAATTTATTAGACGAGTTACTCTTTTAAACTCCATTTAAAATGACAATTTCCCTGTAAATCAAAGCTTTACAATTTAATAAGGATCTATAATAGAGAAACATGTTTATATCTTCTTTTATCCTATATCTTTCCCGAAACGAAGGTAATGTGCATTTAAAATCACTTACAGAGGAGATTTAAAGAGGAAAGACACATTTGAGCAATGATTTTGTTTTTGTCTCTGCTTTTGTTTTCTAGATCTTCTGCTTCTTTTTTTTACTACAAAGGGTCTATAATATCATAATTACTTCTATTAAGGGAAAGACTTTCTTTTCACTTCGCAAAAAGAAAAAAAAAAAAAAAAAAAAGAAAAACTAAAAAAAAATCCTATCAGAAAACTACAGCAAATAACTTGACACAAAAGGATTAAGTGAAACTAATTACATTTTCCCTACAGAATGGATGTGGCTCGAAAAAAACAAAAAGAGAAAAACAGATTATTTTAACACCACATAACGGGGGTCATATCACCACAGCAACTAAATCCTAGCATCACGACAGCATAGTAGTAGGATATATGAACCTATCCATACACACTATATCCATTATACACTACCTAATAATCCTAATATATTACTATCCCTAATATCTATACATGAAGTGAGAAAAAATTGTCCATCTATACTAATCACATCCATAGTATATATATTATAATATATATATCTATATAGGGTTTAAAAATAAATGCATGCTCGCATTACAAATTGTACATAAACATTTTGTCCCAGTGGGGTTGAACCCACATAACATCATGAGTAAGGTTCAAACCCACTGGGAACAATGTTTATTTATAATAGAAGTACTATATTATATTATATACTATATTTATATATATATATATATATACATATATAATATATATATAATTATATTATATATATATAAATTATAATATAATACTGTCGTAACAAGGATTATTTAATAACATAGTGAATAATAAAAAAGGTTTAGCAGTTTTTCATTTACAAACGGTAAAAAATAATTTTTTTTTATATTGAAATGTGTCCAGAAATTTAAATGCAGTTAAATAAAGTTGTCATATATAATTTAGGCTACATTCCTTCGCGAGCGATTTAACAATCGACTCCACACATACACAGATCGAGCAAATGGCGGAAAGCTGAAAGATTAGTAGGATGAATAACGATGTAACAATAAGTGAAGTATGATTATACCATATAGAATTTCCATTATACATAAGCGGATACTGTTATCAATCAGTATATGTCATCAGAAGCATCGGAGGTACGATGAACAAACGCTTAAAACATTTAGATTGCTATTATATTCGAGAACAATAAAACCGAAAATTTTGGCAGGAAATGCATTAGTTAATGCCAACTTAGAATTCTAATAGTAGTACATAGAACCAATAAACTGAAAATATTCATTGCAAATTGCAGACGGTTAGTTATATCAAGAAAAACAAATCGTCATCTATTATTCGCCTGAAGCAGTACCCGCAGCTCAACAAAGCTTCCAGGGGATCATCCTTGTCCAAGGCTCGAAGAACACTCTCAAATTTCATTTGATTTTCTTTCAAAGTTTCCTGGGTGTGTAGGAAAAATATATGCTATATGAAACTTTATTTATTTTAACGAGAATATTTAAGTAAAAAACTTTAATACATGGCATGAAAATCAGAGGGGAGTGGTTACAAATCTAATTTTTTTGGTCTGATTTGTCAGAGACTGCATCAAAAAGTAAAACTTTATATAGCTACAGTATTATATATATTTAACCTCTCGTTTTTCAAATGATAGCTTATATTTCTATAAAGGACTTATTATAAAATAACTTATTTTTTTTTTATAAAACTCTCTCTATTTAAATTATAGTACTATATATATTTTATTATATATTATATATTAATAATTTATATATATATAAGTATATATGATAAATATAATATCTAAATATATATTTATTATATTATATATGTTATAGAAGGGTATATTATAATATATAATAGTATATATTATAAGATGTGTGTGGCAATAAACAGTATCGAGAAGGTTTGTAAGGAATCGGAGTCATTGATCTCACTAAGATATACTTGATCATGAGTATAACTAAATATAACTATTTGACGTCGACATTTAATATTATGTCAGTATAGAGTTAATATTTATATTAATATATATATAATATATATATATTACTATATATAATATAATTTAACGTTTTTTATGTATTGCATCTTCACAAAACCAGAAAAGGCCAATCCCGGTTTTTTCAATCTCGAGTGTGTGTGACGTTGTGTGTTATTCTATAGGAAGTAGTACGTATTTATAAGAATATATAATATATATATAATATAGTATGTATAGTAATAAATATATATAGTATAGTGCAGAGATTATAGTATATACAGATATATGATAATCGCGTCGAAGACTGTATGCGCAAAGTATTATATGATAGATATATCTTACTCTAATATAGTTTAGGAACTTAATTTGATATGGTCTTATAGGTTGGTGTTAAAAAAAGTTTAAACGTCTTCTATTTGGTCAATAACATATTTGGAGTACGGGAGGTATTAATTCCCATTGGTAATTACGTTTGCTTCTTTATGGAGTTGGCTTTAAACTACTGGGAGGTGCGGTTTCAAAAAAAAATGGCAGCAGCGGGCAGAAAACACCACCCACGGTTTCCATGTCCGAAGCATGTTAGGTAGACTTATAGAAACGTAGAGGTGGATGTGTGTGTACGAGGTATGCTACGACATAATGGACAGGGAATGTGTTGGTGAGGCCAGGAACCGGGCGGCGAGAGAGCGGATGCCGTTCGCGATGCCTCCCGTATCGTTGTATGGTTCGCTTCCAAAATAAAATTATTAGAATTGGTTATTATATTTGCAATTTCTCCACCCTCCATGGATAACCTTGTGCAAATTCCCAATATTCCAAAGAAAAAAATTGTAAATTGCACATTCAGTGACTAAATTTCCAGAACAACTAATCACAGGAACTTACACCACACCCCAAGCTAACTCTGTCAAGGTTACTATCAATTTCTAACCGTCTCAAGGCTCCATTAATCGCAACACTCTTCTCAAGCACATCGCAATGCATCAAACAGGTATAGTTACCTTATCAATTCACGGATACAAATATTTGGGGGAGCGGCTCGGGACTGGTAACGGATTTATGGTTCCATATAATCACATATATATATGTGATAGAGTATTATAATATATAATAGGTTTGAGTCATATTATATACATAAAAATATATCATACTCTTACTATTACTATATACTCATATATATATCTATACTACCTATCATCTAATATATAAATACTACCTATACTAATATAACCAATCTATCATATAATCTACAAAATCGTAGAGTGTTTTGGAAAGTGGTTTTGATTATTATCTTTAACTATATTCTCCACTTCACACACTGTATACATTATTCCATTTTTCTGTTTCCTCCACTGCCAATTATCTTAACCTGTAATCTTCTTTGCATAAGCTCCCTCGATATAGACTTCGGTGTTTGTTATTAACATCTAGTTTCGTCCACGTATACACCGTTACATCCCACCCCCATCCCACTCGCGAACTTCTGTATAAGGTAGAGGATTTGTGGTATTGGGTGTTTGGGAAATCGGGATCTAATGGACATCAACCTATTTATTAGGGAACCTTGTTTATATGTATCTTTAAAATTATGTGGTGGTTATCGAATCAAGTTTTTCTGGTTTTTATGGTATTTTTATTAGCAATCTATCAATTATTATAGATTAAAATTTCGTGTTGCCAAGATAAAATGTTATACACTTAATATCACATTTATAGAATTTCCATTAGGAATTTTATTATAACCTGTATACTTATTACACTTGTACACCTACAAAGGTATATGTTGTTTTCTAACATTCGAAACTTTTAAACGGCCCGGCTCAAATCAAAAGTGTAACTTCAATAAATGCGTTTATAATATGGGTCTCATGGTGACTGAAAGTGTAATAATATAGAAGTTTATAAATAATAAATGATACAACAATTCTCTAAATATACAATATTATACTATAATTTACACAAATTTACTAAACCACAAATTACTTGTTATTAGAACTTATGTCTGTCATAATTTTATTTGCTTTACGAAAGTAATATAATGGTGATGTGAGCTAATGCTCAAAATTGGGTACGTCAATGTGGAAGCAAGAATATTTTCACAAATACAGTCATATAAATATATATAACAAAATTATATTAAATTTCGTATCCTGTGAATATTTACAATTATCATAAATGAATCTAAATAATGGCATATAAACTGTTTTACGCTATAAGAGCATATATCGAATTTGTTTAAAGGTAAAGTCAATATTTTGTATTGGTTGAATAAAACTACATACAACTTTTCTCCTAAATATGTAGTGCGTATTTTACAATAATTGAATTTTATTATCACTAATCACTTTATATTTATCTTTTCACCTTAACAGAGCTAGAGGGTGCATGCTTATACATTAATCATTGTTCTTGGCTGGTATCAGTGGTAGATGAATGATGACCATCTTTGAAGGTGAGTACCTGGACATTAATGGTAAACCATACTGTGGGATGGGACTATTACACGCGGTTAAAGTGGGAATCTCACGTGGTAAGTCATTACCGAGGTCCTGAAAAGAGGACCATCTGTGAAGATCTATGCTACTCACCTGTGTGGAAACGTCTGCCAAGGATATTGAAACTTAATGGATGAACTCTCAGGGTCGGTGTCTCATTTTGTATAAGAATATTAATGCACCAAAGTTGAATACGTGGGTTGGAATGAAGCTGATGACAATGGGACAGGGTGTGCTATAGCGATTGTAGGTAACATATACTCATATTTAAATTTATCCTTCTACATTCTTCTAAGTTAAACAATATACTAAGGTTGAGCTTGGTATTTGTTTCTGCCATTTGTTTACGTGTACTACTTAAATATATACTGATGCTTGATCACTTTCTCAGGGTTGATTGTCTCCTATACAGAAGATTGTTTTATGGTTAAATTTGGGTTGAGGAGAACGAATTACCATTACACGCATGGATAATATGCTCTAATTGAACTATGATCTTGAAATACAAAGGGAAAGTGGTTCAGTCTGAGGATATTAATCTGTCGTTCGTTGCGTTAGGTTTCTATATATTCTACGTGGGAACCAATTCACGTTTAGACTGGGAGGTTAGGGTTCAACCTGGCGGTATCAGGTAAGGGGGTGCCTGGTCTACAATTGGATGTGGTTCCGTGTACCTTATATCTTTTTTCTTTTATTTAACCTTTTAAAAATGAATTAATATTATTAAAAATAGGTACTTAAAAATGTCGTGCGGGATTACCTCGGGTTACTGATATGGGTCTTCAAAAGATCACTGGTGTTCCTTTGCTTGTCTCAAGTATTTCTTTTGGGGTGTTGCTAAATCTTGAAAATTTGGGTGTAGGCTTGTTTGATGGGTGGGTAGATCACATTGTAAAACTACTTTAAACTAGTGGGAAAGTCAAAGTGTGGAGCAGGGGGCGGCGGTCATACAGAGACGGTGTGGGTCGTAATGCGGCAGTGCTGAAGGGGGGCTTGGTACTTCTGTTTACTGGGGTCTATCGTACTGGGGTGTTCGTTTCCGTTCCTTTCCAGGAGACCAGTTTATGTTAGGGGTTAAGAAAGTAGTTCGGGTCGTGCTACCCTCTTCTCTGCTCTTCCCCATTTACTGACAGGAAGAAGAACTCTTCTTGTAAGGTTCTTAGATTTCGGAAAGAATCTTCTTTGAAAAGGTGTTCTAGAAGACGTTGATTATTCTTCTATCGAGCTGGCCCCTGATATAATAGGGCTGTATCTGCGTGGGATGAGAGCGAGCGCAAAACTTTACTAGAATAAGGTAAAGGATTCTTCTTCTTGCGTCTGTTAGCGGATGGTCATTGAGTCGAGCTTGAGCGTGAGAGATTATGATATCTGTCACGGTAGGAGGAGGACTGCGCTTTCTGTTGGATTAGCAGCTTGAGAAGAGGATGGTGTTCAACTTCTGCCTTGAAGTAATATCAATGCTGGCTGAGGGTGGTTTGAGCTCTATTAGGTAAAATATACCAAGTTGTGAGGAGGTGGTTGGTTTTCCTTTTCTCCTCATTTACAAATTGTTTTTGAGTTCTTTTTGTTGTTCCCATGCACTGGATAGTTGATTGGTGTTATTTTGGGTAGCAAGGCTTCTCGTATTAGACGTCGTTAACGTGAGGGGCTAGGTATTGCTACAGGTAGTAACTTCCGGGTCATAGCACCGGTTCAAAAGCCGCTTTCTCACAACTAGAGGCTATATGAAAGCTTGATTTGGTACTTCAGGCTAACGATTCATCAACCTTTGTTTCAAAAAAATTCGTTTGGAAAGATGTTTCTAAAGGATTTTTTATTAACAATCTTTCGATATATAAAGAACAACGTTGTGTTTGCTGGTATAGTTGGTGAACTCAATTTTAAATTTTCATTAAATTCTTATTATAGCTGAATCTCTTGGTACCCCTACACTAAGTCAGTTTTGCTGTCACATTTCCGAAACTTAAGAACGCTCGCTCAAAGAAAGCAAGGAAACCGCTAAATCATTTTATAACATAGGTCTATTACTTGAAAGTGAAATCATATAAACATAGTTTTAGTCATAAAATAATGAATACAAAATGCTGTTAAAAAGCAATTATTTGTATAGCTAAATCTTAATCCACCAATATAAGTATCGAATAAGGTATTCACGTGTTTCGATTCCTATACTAAATATCACGTAAGTGCATTTTTACGTCTTCACGAAGAGAAAGAGAGAGATTGGATAGTGAGAGTAATAAGCGTTCAAACGTACTATTTCTAAAACAGATAATTTCAACGAATAGGGCATGCAATACTTAAAATAAGGACATTACCGGTAAATACAGAAATAATAAATAAAACAATAATATTTACAATTAATCACTTTAATAATAATAATACTTCAACAAAAATGTTTGGAAACTAATAAAATAATCGTTGTGATGTGCTTAAGAAAAGGTAATGTGTTTATGGGTGCCTATATATATATATATAATATATAATATATATTTATATATATATATATATATATAGTATGATATATATATATACGTTAAGTATATAGTGTATACTTGGGAATGGGAGGACTCACTCAATAAATACTAATACATAGACTATGCAATCTACAATTCCGGGGGTTATACCATCATCCTATACATGTGATTTTGGATGCACTGGTATGATAATAAAGATTTCATCCCTTTTAACAGAATAATAATATTAAGTAAATTATTCTTGTAATAATAAGCAAAAATTTTCTAGTTTTCCTAAGTAAATTTTTAGTGTCTCAAGACACATTTTTCTCTTTATATATTTGTAATTCTTTATATTATAAAACATATGACACAACTTCATAATGCGACCCCTAAACTAAAAAGAGGGAAACGAGTGAAATTATAGACCAGATCGATCGGTCGACAAAGAATGATTTTCCTTTAATCCACTTAGCGACGACCAATGAATATATTTCTATTAAGAGACAAAAATATAGTCGGTATACGCATTGATGCGTCGATCTTATATGGAGACTCCTCTCTAAGATGAACCACTATATTCTTTGGAATATTATTTTAATGGCTACTCGCTTAATCCAGAATCTTATTGTGATAAAGGGATCTGAACATGCAATTGGAACCTTTATTTCCTACAAATATTTCATTATTATAAAAGGTTCTAGACTAATGTTTATTTTCTAACACAACAGTTTTAATTACTATTTTGCTCCCGGGCCCAAAGATTCGCAGGTATGAAACTTTCAGCGCCATAAATCCATATAGAAGCACAATTTATTATTCGAAGGAATTCATGAAAGATAGAGAAGTGTAAACGCGACAGTAATAAGATAAAATCGTAAAGCTCTGCTGAAGAGTAGGAGAGAGAGAGAGAGAGAGAGAGAAGAGAGGAGAGAGAGAAAGAGAGAGAGTAGAGAGATGTATAGAGGAGTAGAAGATGAAACAGAGGATGAAGAGAGAGAGAAGAGAGAGAGATGAGGATAGAGAGAGAATGAGAGAGAGAGGGTACAGGAGAGAGAGGTAAAATAAACAAAAATATTTAATTAGTATATTGGTCTGGCAAAACGTTTAAATAACTTGAAATGCTATTGTTCAAGGAAAAGAATTATACTTTCAAGGACTCATTTGAGGTTATGATTTATTTTCAATAAAGATTAGTTTATTTTCAATCAAGAATTGATGCGCTCGCTTCATACAGGTAATCCATTGCTCACACACACACACACACCACACACACATATATATAAGTATATATATAATATATATATAATATATAATATATATAAGTATTATATTATATATATATATATATAATATATATATATTATTAATATATATTATATCTTGTGTGTGTGTGTGTTGGTGGTGGTGTGTGGGTTGAAAGAATACTTGGTTAGTTATATATTAAATTAGAGGAAAGCTCTTGGATTCATTTTATTATGCTTTTATTATCACATACATATCCTAAACTTTTAAAGGTACACCAAATAAAAAACAAAGAAACTTTACAAATAAATAAATTTTTAAAAAGAGAGGTAGCTTTCGTACCGTCGGCACGGCGGACCTCTCAGGCTAAGGAACGGGATTTCTTTCTAGCTCTTCATCAGGTGAAATGTGTAGTTGGTCTGCTATTTTTTCATGGTGTTTGTTGAAATATTTTGCGCGTTATCAGATATTCGTTGCATGGTAATATTTTTAACTTCACCGGATGCTTGTTGTAGCTTATTAACTTATTATAAATGCAAAGGAGTTCCAATAATTTTAAAACGATTAGCCCTTAACGCTTCCCATTCTCGAAATGTTATATTGAAGAATGAGTATGTGATACTCTAGTCTATGACTTGTTAAGCTGAATTTATGCTGTCCTCGGTAAGTATTTTTATGTATTTATCTTTATAGGATTAGTTTCAGAAACAGATGGGGTATAGCACATACCAAACTCACACCTTAACAACGAAGAAACAAAATACCCATAACAGTACACCTGGATATATGGCAGCACATTCTTCAACGAAAGTCAAATTACTCCCCACACTCATATGCATGATGATTCTCTAGTTCTAGCCGGGTTCTAATCCCATTCCCACAGATCCACAACCCATTCTTTACCAGTTCTATATGAACAAACAAATGTCTGAAAAAACCTTCAAATCCTCATCAAACAAATACAAATCAGGTAAAAAACGCTCTAGCAGCTTAACACACAAACACTCAACAATAGTTGTTAAACACCCTACCCGAAAAATAGCATCAAGATTCACTCACGCTTGCAAGTTAAATGCACACGTCAGCACCGGGGGTTTACTCGACCAAACAACAAACTAAAACCGTTATCAGAGAAAATTGAATGAAAGGTTGAGTCAACCTCGGAAGCCAGACCGTGAATTAATTTGGTGGCTTGTAGTAACCTGCCGTAATATATATAAAATATTAAATTTCCCATTTCTTCTAATCCGCATTCGAGGTGAGGGACAGTCACAAAACACTCGTGCTCAGATTAGAGTCGGGTCGAGGTTTCTCTCTAGCTTGGGTTAGTGATGTGAGAAGGGCTGTGGAACCGGAATCGTGAGTCACATGATTTTGAGTTGAGCCGGAGTCGGGAGTCACGAGGTTTTGGGTGGAGTCGGAGTCGGGAGTCACGAGGTTTTGGATGGAACTAAAAAATAAAGAAATTCAAAACTTGGGTCGAACCAGATTCGCATAATTTTAAGAGTTGAGTTGGTGTCTGAGTCAGGCAATTTTAAAATGATGCAGTCGCCAAAAAAATACTTACCCACTTCGCAGCGCTGGATGTAAGGATGAAGATGCTAAGGTAGACGTCAATTTTATTATCATATTTGGAACAACATTACTGGTGAAGATATTCTGTTGCCACAACAATAACAAATATGTTATTCCACATCCTCACTTTATATTTTATGTGGACCACAGCTATATCCGCACTAAAGTACACGGATTTCAATCCGCCACATCTAAATGTAATCTACACGTAACTAAATATCCGTGTTCGCTTCCGCAAACACCTAGAATTCCGCACTCAAGACCTAAATATATATGTAATATAAATAAACGAAAAAAAGAAGAAAGTGATTAATTTAAGGCTTACTTAATTTCTCTAAAAAGAATTATTGAATTCACTCGAAATCAAATTCAAATATCAAAAACGGTATTAAAGTCACTAGAGAAATGTTGTAATTGTGCCGATTGTTTTTTTAATAGAAAACATTATCTCTCTCTCTCTCTCTCCTCTCTCTCTCTCTCTCTCTCTCTCTCTCAGTCTCTCTCTCTCTCTCCTCTCTCTTTCTCTCTCTCCTCTCTCTCTCTTCATGTCTCCCTTACTTTTTCTTTTTCTTGCCTGTATTAGCCATTCTCTCTCTCTCTCCTCTCTCTCATCTCTCCTCATCTCCTCTCTCTCTCCTCTCTCTTCTCTCTCTCTCTCTCTTGTATTCTCCTGGCATTCTCTCTCTCTCTCTTCTGTCTCCTCTCTCTCCTCTCCTCTCTCTCTCTCTGCCCCTGTCCTCTTCTCTCCTCTCCTCTCTCTTCTTCTCTCCTTCTCTCTCCTCTCCTACCTCTCTCATCTCTTCTCACTCTCTCATTATATAGTCTTTAAGTAAAACAATAATTGTTAATAAAAAATTATTAATTAAAAACCCCATAAATCTCTCCTAAAAAAAACAAATATTCTATAGAAAAAAGTTCACAGTTCCTGAGAACAAATAATTACAAGTCTTTCTAGAAAATCAACTCTGAATCCTCTCACCGAGCTAAATAGAAGAGAAATATACTAAATATAATTTATTTAAAATCTGTATTAAATTCCTTTAGCAATTTACACCACCAATTCCCAGATTTCTCCACTATAATTTAGGTTGTATAAAACCGTATAAATATATTAATTTAAATATATTATGAGTTTTATAACTACATAAAAACACGTACAGCTATAATGTATATTTCTCTAGATCCTAGAAGAAACAATAATAAAATAATATAATAATAATAATAATAATATAATAATAAATAAAATAAAAATAATGAATAATAAAAAATAAATAAAAATAAAAATAAAATAATGAATAATAATAATAACAATAATAATAATAAATATAATACATATTAATCTAATAATAATAAATAAAAAAATAACAATCAGCTTAACAATAAAAAACAACAAATAATATAATAATAATAAATAATAAATAATAATAACTAATAATAATAATAATAATAATATAATAATAATAATAAAAAAAAAATGAAAACATTTCAATCGTGTCAATCGGCTCGTGAAGAAATCTTGAGTATTAAATAAGGAAAATTGATCCTCCGAGGTGATTAATAAAATATAGAGGGAATATTAATGGTCTGGACAATAATTTAATATATATATATTTATATATATATATTATATATATAATATATATAAAAATAATTATACATATAAAATATGTACTATATTTGAGATAAAATATATACGTTCCTAAAAAATATAATAATATATATATATATAATATATAATAAATATAATAGTATAATATAATATAGGTATATATTAAATATAAAAAAGAAATTTCTTTTTAACTACATATCCTACTACTACACTATGGTAATTTAAAAATGTTTCCATCTGTGATTTTTCTGCTATTGGTAAATTTTAGGGCTATAGCCGCAAATGTTTTTGATATTGAAGGCAAGGTAGAGAACGCTTTATAGACGTTTTTTTAAAAGTAAGAAATGTACAAATGCTACTCATGTTATTTTGCAGCCATTTACAAATATACTCCATAAGACTTCGATGATTTGATAAGTATCCAGAATTTCATTTATAAATAGTTTTATAGGCCTGTGTTATTCTTTATATAAACTAGATTTCCAAACTTGGTTCTATTATTCAAGGCTAGACCAAATTATTCATATTACATTATTTCTTACTTTTAGCAGGTGTAGTTGTTAGTAGATTCTATCTATTCTCGCTTTAAATTTACGAACCTGACATTTATTTAGTTGCCCTCCCTGGATCAATAATTATAATATTTGGACAAAATTATCATGAGGAGATAAGTAAGATCGTAGTCAAAAAATTAATTGAATTAACCACTTTTATCATATTAATAAAGCCTTTAAACAGAAAAGGCAACCATTCAAGTATTTATTTCTTGGAAAAAGCATCTATAAATTTTATAAGCTATTTATTTACAAAAATATTGGTGAGTAATGATCTTGTTTTATTGTTGTACTAGTATTTATTACTAGGCTAGACTATTTACATATATTAGAATTACGGATTGAGCAGTCACTAACTGCTCTTATTGCACATTTCAGGGATTTCTGAATTAGAATTTCCAATAGTTATATATATATATATATAGATATATAATATATATATTATATATATACTATATATACTATTATATAATATACATATTATATAGTAATATATTATATAATATAATATATATAATATATATATATAATATAGAAGAGAGAGAGAAGAGAGAGAGAGAGAGAGATAGGCACACCGTTACATTGAATTGCTCAGTGTTACCGTTACTTGACTAGAATTGAGTTGTTACCGTTACATCGTCACATTTTACAGATCTAAAAGTGTTAACGTTAAACGTTACATGTAACGTCGTTACATTTTCTTTGCTTTACATATCTCTAATGATTTTAATGGACTGTTGGTTTGGAAAAAAGTTTGAATTAACAGGAGACAAATGATTAACAATGGTAAGCATCATGAAGAATTACTTTAATGTGGTTTTCTTAATAGAATCAAAGTTTATTTCTCCTCGGGAAGTGAATATGACCTGCAAAACTGAACAATCTCTCAACAGGAGCTTAAGATGGTAGTACAGTATTGTAAAGTAAAAAGACTTTTTTTTAACAGATGGGCATAGTTTTCCTATAAAATATTTTTAGTTAATTTTAAATACTTTTCAAGATTTTGATGCCAAGAAGTAAAACTAATATTCTTTAAATTTCACAAAACATACCTGGATAAAGCAACAGTAAAAATGAGCATAAATTTAGATTTTGGTAATGTATTTATTAAACTTTTAACTAAATCTTTAATTAATTAATTTTAGAATGTATTAGTTTATCTCAAATTTTAATATTTAAAATTTAAGAAGGAGTTTATACCTAAGCAAAATTTCCATATCTCATTCTTATTTCAAATTGGCACCAAATATAATAGAATGAAATAATTTGGTCTCCAACAAGAAATAATTTCATGAGATGGAAGCAGCTTTGTAAACTATGGACTAATTTTCCACGAGGCGAAGCCTTGTTTCCTTTTTGATATATATAGGCTGGACCTACAACAACAGAGGCAGGCAAAGGGCCCTAGGGCTGAAACTGCCTCCAAAAACGACTTTAGTGCAGATGAAAAAAAAATAATAATGATTTTAGAACTAGGAATGATAGCCATAGTAATAATTCCAAAGAGAGATGGACCAATATTAAATCAGCCCAATCAAAGATTAATTAGTAATGGGGTTTTATTAGTGAAAATGATGCTATACAGGTGAGATCTGTGTTTGTTCTAGTTATCTCCTCTTATTTGCCTATGTATAAAAAAATAAACTCTGTAAAAAAATTATCTATTTAAGTTAATTATACAAAAACCAAATCTTTAAGCTAGGCATAGGCTTCTTACTTTATAAATAGGCTATATTTATGCTCATTTTTTCTTATGCTTGCATAATTATCCAGTGTAACTAAAGTTGCAATCATTGACCTATCTTCATCATTTCCATTCTTATATTTTCAATTCAGCCAATTTTTATATAGGGCAAAAATGAATATATATTTTTTACTGAATTACCAATAAATATAACCAATAATGAATTACTATGCTATAACCAGATGAAAGATTCCATGAATTTTTCTTTAATACCATAATGGATTGCTGCAATCTTTATCAAATAAAGTATCACACATAATATAAACTAGTCTCATTTTTATAATTCAGTCATTTTTTAACTATTAGTCAATATTTGAAATTAATTTTATCACTACTGAAATTGTTACTCCATAGCTAGTCATATATTCTGATATAAAAGCTGAGAGAGGAGGCAGAATATAGTGTACATTTATTTTTGGTGATTGTTTTAGTTAATAAAGCACAAGAAAATGTCAACTTTATAACCAGAGCCTATCTCATTTCCCAGGATATAAATTATAACCTTTTAAAAGAAAATTTATACTCCAACTCTTTGAGTATATTATATCCAGTATAAATTTGAGGGATTAAATCTACCCAACTGAATACTGCATCGTTCTTTCATCCATCCACTTCAAGACCCGATCAATCTCTAAATTAAATTGATTATATTAATTATTATATATTATTATATATTATTATCTAATATTATATTAGTTATTAATTATTATATGATATATTATTATATTATTTATTTATTATCTTGTTCTACCTAGGTATTACTATTATTTAGGAAAAAATTGGTTTTATAGGGTTAAATAATTTGGTTTTGATTTTGGATTTTTTGAGAATCGTGACTTCACGCGAAAAATATTGTAAACAAACTTTTAAGTTCGATTAATACATTTTACACCTAATCCCCCTAGCTATCTGAGTTCAAAAATCTTAAAATAGGCTTATAGTCTATGAACACAATGTAAACAGAAAACCGAAAAGTGTATTTAAATTAATAAATAACTGCATAGAAATAAAAGAAACATGTTGGACAATTTTGTTGATTTTTATAGTGTAGAAACTGAACAAATAAGCTTTGCAATGATATTAATCTAATATTTTATTCATGAAATTAAATCACTAAATTCCAAAAATTAAAAATGATATATAATAAAAGCAAAAAATCAAATAAGCAAAAAATCAATTGATTTTTTGAGCAAAAAACGCAAATGCATAATCTATTGATTTTTCCCATTCAGTGATAATATACCACTCCTAAAGACACAAGGAAAGGCAACATATAAAGTTATATTATATTTATATATTATTATTATGTATATTATTATATGATTTATTATATATATGTATAATTAAGTTGAAACCTTTTTTCTAACCATAATTGAACTTTTCTGGTCCTGATTTTGACTAAAAAGTGCAAAAAATTTAATATTTCGAAACTTTCAGAATATTCAGTTTAGCCAAACAATTTCGCTAAGGTTTTTTTTATTCAGATGGTAGTTATGCACGCGACTGCAGAATAATGAGTCTTTATCAGTAATTGCAATAAATTCTATTTCTGGTGTGTTTTTATCTGCGAGGCAACTAAATGTGAGTGGAAAATTTTCATACTCGAAAATTTGACAATTAAACGCAGTCGTACCAATAACCGTCGTAGTGAATTCGGACTGATTGTACTGGGTTTAGCCTGCGGATTCTTGTCCTTACATAGAAATTAACATATCTTGTATCTCTTCCTAGATTTCAGATTGAATTACAACGTATGTATAGATACATTTAAAATTAAAATAATTTTCGGAATGAGAACTTATAGCAAGGATCTTATGTTTCTTTCTTAAAAGTAGACTTCCCAATATGCTAGTACATCTCATCCCCGAAGTTACTGTGAACCAGAAGTAAATAAGCAGCCAACTAGTTCGAGTTGCCTAATGTTTTTTAAGTTTTTTTTGCTACTGCCTTTAGAAAATGGGACAAAGATCCGTAGAAAGATTTTATCATTTTGTAACCTATCAATTGGAATGGCAATCAGCTCAGGCACCAAAATGTACTCTTCGAGGAATTCGATTTCTATATCTCTGAAGTATGGAATGTGTAAGTTATCCAACAAATCACTGAGGACGCTTTTGTTACGTATAAGCAAATATAACACTGTCATTAGGTAAGACTAAGGATAGCAACCTTAGTGCTTTTGTTGGAATCGATAATTGACATTTTAAATTGATGTGATTATTTCCGCCGAATTAGGCACGCCCATATATCCAAAAGGCAAAAGGACACTAACAAATGCACTGTGATGATTCACCTGATGAAAAAGATTTTGCGAAACTAACCTTTCTATTAGCTAAGTTTTATGTATATTGTACAAATTAAACTCGGAGGTGTGAGATGTACTCACCTTCTTGATGGATATTGTAAAGGCATTTTCAGTTAATATTTCTTTGTCCAAGCCTCTAATAGGGAATTGGGTAATTTCGGAAATCATCCTCATCATCCGATGTCGCTGTGCATTTAATTCTTGTCTCATCTACAGCTGTCTTCGTACACTGGATCAAAGTAAGTTCCACAAATTCTTTCAAACACTTTCCAAAGTTGTTTCATTATCATGTGATAGTTGCCTTATGCTAAAGCACGAGATATAAAAAATTTCTGTTATTTTGTTGTCAATTATTATCAGCAACTTTGTGTATGTGTAAACCTGCTTTCAAACCTCCGGCAGCAAGAGAGGTGGGTGTGCGTACGTTGTATCCTCGTGATTCTGGGATAACTGGGACATTAGACCGACTGACAATGAAGAGATGGATTTAGATTCGGGACTTGTCACACCGGTTCCATATTGCCCATAGACAATATTCTCCCGTATTCTGGAACGCAACACGGTCGTCGTATGTGTGTAAATAGCGACCCGAATTTGTTCTGCGCGCGCACTTCTAGCAGATGCATGAGAGACAAACTGCGTTACCATTATGTGGCGCCAACTGCATATCATTGCAAACGGTGTAAAGCATGTTACTGCCACCATTATATGAACATCGAGCGAACCTTCCTGTGATTGGTGTCATCGGGCAGTTGATGGCTGCCAAGCTTCCATTTGCCAGAGATTACACGCACTTACGCCTTAATACAACTTACCCATTACGAGGATAGGTTGTCGAGCACTGTTGCCTCTGCCTCCATCGTTGCACGCGACCTCAATTCACCGTTGGACTGTCCAATTGCCTGGGGCGCATCAAAGGTTTCGGAACGCCATCCCAGTAATTGGCGTTCGGACTGCAGGAAAAATCAGACAACGTCAGATATAACAACAAATGACTGCCGTCGCGAAATGTCCCGTTTCAACTGAGGTGCGTGCATGTAACAGGGCTGTGGGGGCCACTTTGAACACCTATCGTAACCTGTATCCTGTTTTTTATAATCTCCTAAATAAAGATTGCTAATCGTGTTGTTTATTTGGAATTCTGTGTCGCATATCCGTAATCTCCACCCTCTTAGGTTATACTTCATCGTAAAATCCGTCGAAGCGTCTACTCGATTCATATTCATTATAGAGTATTAATGCTTCGAATTGCGATCGTTGACCCGTATAGTGTTAAGATGTCGATTTCAATCTTGGCCAATCCTGATATATTTGAATATAAGATACTATTAGTAATATCTGTACATCTGTTGTAGGGAAGCATATACTGCGAGAATGTAAAAGATGGTAGAAGATGCACAGAAATAGCAGAAGAGATGAAATACCCATCGGTTGCAGAGAGAGAAACTGCCTATTTTTTCGAATATTATAGAAAATTTGCGTGATGGAACTAAATCAATCAGCTGGCAAGTACCGAGAAGCCCTATTGCTCTTCTGCTCTCTATACTTCATAAGTCTTCGGGGTTCTCACTTCTCTCATCTCTCTCTCTCTCTCTCTCTCTAATAAGGTAATATATATCCTATATATCTATATATATATATAAAACTATACGAAATATAAATATATATATATATATATATATATATATAATAATATATAGATATATTCTACATCATAACATTATTAGTATCATATACTATTAATATATATACTAATAATATATAAGGTGAGCTAGCATAGTATACCGCATATTAAGTAGCGTAATATAATTATATAATAAAGGTATATATAAAGATATATTATATATTAGATATAATCTTATATATATAACCTTAATCTTTCGGCACAATATAATATATAAATATATAATATATTATACTATTATATAGTATAGGAATCTATATTTACTACGTATAGCCAAGAGTTGTTATATATATAATTTAATACGTATAAGTTGGTGATCTATTTATTATAATTACCGCATATCTATATTATAGTTCATAAAATTTTGTCTTGAATTCCACTCACAAATATTTTAGGGTTTATTGTTGGCCATTGATCTTTGAATCGCTTAAAGAGTTACACATCCGTTTTCTTCCGCCGACATTCCCATTTTAGTATTGAACATGGCGTGGAGGGGAGTGCATCGTGGCTTTGCCGTTCGGGGCGTTTTATGAAAACAGAGCAATTCTCTGTGATATCTTGCGGGGTCAAAGTTCCAGCGACGGTTCAACATCCGCGTAGGCGTGGCTAGCTCTCAGTGCGAACAGCATTCGGCCTGTTAGACAATTAAGTCAAAACTGAGACACACGAACAGCATCACCATTGCCGAGCGCCCATATCAGAGAGAGCAGAGAGAAAAATCAGGAGCGAGAAAGAGCACGGTAGTGCAGTTCGCTCGACGTTCTGCGGCCGACGGCATGCGTTGCTTTGGGAATATCCGATCCAGTGGTGTGAGAAGGATATTCTGCAGTGGATTTTACATCGGCATCAGATAAAATAATAATGCTCACGATTGAAAACAAACAGAAATGTAAACCGCCAAGATCTTTTGCGCAAAATCTTGACAGATCCCTCTAGGCAGCCCTCTTCAGTAGCCAGACGAGGCAACAATTTCACCTGTTGGGGCTGTCAATAACAAGAATTCCGCTACTCGGCATTAATACCCCGGAGTGCAAGAAAAAGGCCTTACATCTCTATAATTTAACTGTATGGTGTCCGTAATCACGGTGGTGTTATAGACCATACTTATGTGAGAAGAAGGAGTGACTGAACCGTAAAGTTGCGATAAACGTTATGTCACCATGCGAAGAGCATTTGTCATGCATACCCAAATGAAGAGATTGTGGGGATTTCCGTGGCGAATATTTGCCATCGCGAAATACGGTATACTATGCGCAATTTCGAAAAGCTCACTCATTTTATGGGTAATATAAACGATTCCGACGCCTAGACTCTCAGAGCGGTGATGAAGGTGAACTGCACGGCACCATGAATTTGTAGACATTTGCGATTTTCTTCCTGTGGATTACGAAAGAAGTTTTAAAATTCGCCTTCACACATTACCAGAGCTAAGGAATCGAATTGTTTGAAGAAGCAATGAGCGATATCCCAGCTCGGCCACTGTCATCGTGTTCATCAGGTTCAATAATTTCAGAAACGGAGACTCCATTCATGTTTCTATTAAAATGGCGTGGCCGCGATTCTTGAGGGAGCATGATTACAGAACTTTGAAGTGATATTTAAAATAATGGTAATAAGTAACTTATGATATATAATATATATATAGCTATAGCTATCTACCGTAGTAACATAATAATTAGTTAGTAATATTGACTTATTATTATAGTATCGAGAAAGTTAATATTATATCATCTTGTTATATATATATATATATATATAATATATTATCTATTAAGATTTATATATAATATAGTATAATATAGTATATATATATATTTACTATAATATATAGTTGATTTAGTTACTTACCGTTCTTGTGAAGTTCCTGAGGATTCGATAATAGGCTCCCAACTGCAAGTGTTAGATGTATTATTTAATATCAAGTCGCATTTGTAGTCGACAAATTAGGTTTTTAGGGAAGAATTGACCATCTTCATAGTCAGTTTCTCAGCTACTTGTCTCTACGCTTGGCTCTGCAGAATGAAACTGTATGTCCAAAGTTTTTATTTTATAAATATTTAGATCTGGGGAGGGGAGGAATTGGCTATCTTGCTAGTAGCCTTCACCAGTTGGCCCACTGGTCCTACGCAGGATACGTGCCCGTGTTGTCTGGCCAATTTTGAATGTATGCGTGTTTTTGTTTAATTCCGGAGAGATAATCTATCTTTGTACGATAAATATGTCTTACCGAACAGAATTAAACTGGCGTTATGATCCTATTGTCAAACGTTACCCGGTGCACCTACTATCAATCGTTGGTGGGCATTCCGGTGTATAATTACCCATGTATTATGAGGAAAGTTAAATAATCTCGTATGATGTTCCTGTCATGTCGTCCTAGTATGGCTGGGATGCTAACGATAATTTCAGAAATACACTTTAGGGACTAACATTTTCGTTTTAGCGCGCAATGTTTAAAAGACATTTTGTTTTTATAGAGGTTGTGGCCGCTCGATTTTAATTCAAAGTCAAAGTTGTACAACTTGCTTACGTTGTTATTGTAGTGGAATTGACCGAGAGATTCAATCAAATATATAGTGGGTGTGTACGTCATTCATTGATCATTACCTACAGTGCGCATCAGGGCCAACGACGACTTATATATATACTATATGTATATATATTTGAAGGATATATTATAGTTATTAATAAGATATATTTAATCTATTTATATATATTTATATATTAGCTATGATTTTTAAGATAAATACTAGTATCTATATATATAACGATATTATATTACATATATATATATAATATATATATATATTGAGGAGATTTTATAATCCAACGTGCATATTCACCAGAGAAAAGGATAACATGATTATATAAAGAAGCCTTAAAGAATCCAAAAATAAATACATTATTCATGCGCATCTTGATATGCCAATGCTACGATGGTTTATATTGCTGGGTGTTCACATCGAGCTGTAAAAGGGTTTTCGGAATTAATTAAATTGTCTTATTTTCTTACTGTCGTAAGAAACACTAAACTAAAAAGACAGATCATAAAATGGGATATACTTTTTATAATTGTTTTATTTATATAGAGTAATATATATTAATATATAGTAGATATATACATACTAAGTATATACTAATATATTCTATAGTTATAAGACTAATATATATATATATATAATATACTATATATTATATAATATATATATTATATATTGTATTATATATAGGTAAATGTTATTAATTTATCTTATTAATAAATTTATTGAGCCGGAAAAAGAGCACTGCAAAGTTTTGGATTTGGAGTCGGACGCGGACTCGTAGCCGATTTTTTTCTTCTTGTGTCGGGTGATGAGTAAGATCCATGATATATTTTCTGGTGAGCGAGCCAAAAGCAAAAAAGGGAGTTCAGAACTGGAGTCTCACCGGAGCGTACTAAAAATGGTCACCGGTCCGCTAACCCTAGGTGGACAAAGTACACTTAAGAAACT
>JABUQX010022868.1:0-15000 GCA_015478945.1 Trachelipus rathkii
TTAATTCAATATGCCCCCCATCACTTCTTATCATATACACCTATTATCAGAATATCGTCCTAAACTTGCACGAATTGTACTCTCTATATCTGTTTGCTATTGGTCGATAAGTTAGTATTCTTGCGCCCCAATTCATCTTCACGAAATACTAATTTTGTAGGGGGCAGGCAAAATTATAAGCTATTAACTTTTTTGTGTGCTCCCTTTATATTTCCGTCCAATGAGAAAAAAAAAAAACTAATATTTATTATAAGCAAACAAAAAAAACGCAAAATTCTTAAATAAAAAATCTTTAGTGTGATGTCTTTGATCTATTTATTGTTGGGGAGTTGTTATTGAAGGGAAAGGGTGGCTACTCCCTCCCCACTCTCCTTTTCTTAAGTTGTGCCGAGTCCCTTGCCCTTCCAATCTCCCTAAAACAGGGGAGGGTGACTTGTAACTAGTTCTTGATTATTCTCCATACCTGCTTTTGTGATACTTTACGATTCTGTCGTTTTTTTGGCCTTGTGTATTAAGTAAAAAGAGAGGGGCAACATAGCTTTCCTATGTCATTGAGGTAGAATTTACATTTTATCCCAAAAAAAAAGATAAAAATTTTTGTTATTATTTCTCCTATTCCAACCCTTTAATTATCTATTTGCGAAAAGCATAACGTGGTTCAAAATTTTCATTTAGTTTTTTGTTTATTATTTCTCCTCAGAACAAATGCCTCACAAGCAATGCAAACCATTCAATATGTAATAGCGATAACAAATATAATCTAATTTATTAACACAATGACATATTAGAATAATAATTATTATTACAAAATTATTATTTATTTTATTTTATTTTTATTGAGTACAGGTATTAATATTGAGAATCTACCAAAATATAAAAGTTTTTTTTTTAATTTATGTTTATTTATTTCAAATTAGGAGGTGCCCGCCCTACTGCACCCGACTCGCTTCTCCTTCCATCCTGGTGGCGGCCGCGAAGCCTTTTCTTGAAATTGTGACTTGCTTGGCCGAATCAATACATATAACAAAAAAACATCCTGAACGGTAGATAAGGTGAAGGGGGATGTGGTAGCCCCCAAATATTGAAGCTGGATTTTAAGGACCGCTTCTTATCTCAGAGGTATTGAAAATATGAGAAAGTAATATTAAATGAAATTACATTAAAAACTAACCAAATATATTTATCTTCATTAGGGTGGGTAATTTACAACAAAAACGAGGAGGTAATGAACACGGGCTGTCTTTCTATTATAAAAACAAAAATCTAAAGCCCCCATCCAGCACAACACGGGTACCACACTCTATTTATTCCCCTCCCCGATGGGTAAGGGTAATAATTTACTAATGGGTCCACCCCCCCCCATTAGCCCATAAGAAACATTGTTGGGGTGGGTGTGGCCGGAGGGGGAGAGAAATAACCAATAACAGAATATGAAAAGTTTTATTGTTTCTTTTTTATTCATTTTATCATTAATTGATTATTTAGTTTAAAAGGGGCTGTTTTTAATGTATATGCATCAACAGGCAGAAAGGATTCTCTCTGGTATTTCTTCATTTGGGCATTAATCTGCAGCTCACCTCCTGCGCCCCTAGTGTAGTGCACATAATAACAAATAATAAAAAATAAATATCTTTAAGAGCCCCCACGCACATTCCTACCCCAAATAAATGAAGCATATTGTTGGGTTAGTAGTGAGGGACAAGAGGATGGGGGGGGAATAAAAAATTAAAAAAAACAGAATATAGAAAGAGATGAGAAAAATGGACCACAAGGCAACTGCGCCTCGCTTTCTATATATAACCGCAAAAATAACACATGATGAAAGGTCTCCCTTTGTTTTATATCCCCCCCCACAAATCATGGGTTGATAAGAGAGCATGGTTTTTTATGTTTTATTTACTATTTTCTCACATATGAATAATCTGTGGAAGAATTCCTACAGATATTATGATAGCTTATGATGGAGCAGTAGTACATATGTTTGATTAGTCTATCTTTGAGAGAAAGGTCTGTTTTTTTATTATATTTATGACAAATACAGAGGACAGAGGAAAAGGAACACTCCCTGGTAAAAATAAAACAAATGGTGTCAGTGAAGAAGCAGCAATTAAAATTATGATATGAGTCATCAAAACACAGATACAAAGTAAGATAATTAAGAGAGTTGCGCTATGTTTGTGTAACCCACCTCTTCTCACGCCCAGCACGACGAGACCGCCACCCCTTATTGAGAGAGAGAGAGAGAGAGAAGAGAGATGAGAAAGAGAGTATTGAGAGAGAGAGAAGATGAGAGTTAAACGTAAATAAGAAATTTATTGAAAAGAACCGCTTAACGAGAGGAGAAAAAGAGAGATATCCCTCCCCGCGGCCCCCCTGTAATACCGACACCATATCATGAGGAGCTACTAATTAACCGACAACAGCTTGGCTCAAACATTTCTCCACACAACATAAGACTACTATGTATAACAGCTGCTCACAGAAGAGGACCCCGCTCTCGAGAGTTATAAAAAACAAATTGGGGGGGAACAAAAAAAAGGGCGGGGTTAGCTAATACCCTAATTGCTATTTTTCTGACTGCTATTTCTATATTGTTCTTTTAAATATTATACACTCTCTCCCAAGAAATATAATTAATAACAATGTGTGTTTTTTTCTGCGCTACTATTACCTCTTAAAACAGCATTGAAGAGCTCAATTCTTTGCAGGATGGTTGCTATGTTTTTCTGTACATTTGCCCGCTTAGGGTTTATGTATGTTCGGAAAAAAGGTAACGGGCTTTTTCCCACAGAATGCTGTCCTCTTCATCACCACATTTATATCTTTAATAAATTTACTATTATGCTGATCAGTAATAAACGGCCCCATAGTTTTCACCTTACGTGCTGAGGGGGCCTCCTGCCATCTTCTATATTTGCACTAATAGCTATAGAAACGCTAAAACTTAAGAACAGTCCACCTCCTCCCATCCTCTCACCCCCCCCCCCTGTTGCATGCATGAACACTTCTACCTTTGTTTTCCTATCTTAGGATTCCTCCTACAGGATTTTTTTTCTCTCGACTAATAACACGAACATATTGCGAGAGTTTAATTTTTCCTGATGTTCAGTGGAATAAAATTGATGAGAAGAGGTTATCGCTCTCAATTCCCAAAAAAACTTCCCAAAAAAAAAGAAACGTGCAAAAATAAAAAATTACCTTTTTTTCAGCTCCCGCCCATTCACCAAAAAAAAAAAAAACAAGTTTTTCTTTTTTTTTTTTTTTTCCCCCCCCCCCGAATTTTAAGAAAAAAAAAAAAAAAAAAAACAAAAAAGAAAACTTAGTCTATTGGTTGCCATACAACTTTGCTCTAAAACAAAAACTAACAATAAGTAAAACTGGTAAAGTAGGCGAAAAAAACAGCCAAAACAATTTTTTTTTCTAAAATAATCTCACCTTGTTTTTGGGTTTAATTATTAAAATATATAGTAAATAGACAGATAGATAATTGTTAATCATTTTTATCGCTTTATTTTGCCTATTATTTTTGTTCTATAATTTCAAGTCACCATATGATATTGAGAAGCACTACAAATGCGTGCTTTTTGCGTTATTTTAAAAATTTTTGTGATTAATTTTTGGTTTCTTTTTTCGTGCTTCGGAGTCGTGTTTTCTAGTTCTCCACGCAACACTACCACTCCACCTTCTAAACATAGAGAGCGTGTTCGCCTCTATCTCTGTAAACTTTTCTCGTCACTCAAACACTGATAGTTAATCAGGCTGGGTGTAGAGTATATAATATGCGACATTACCCAGAGAAGATCCATTTACAGTAAACCAAAAAAGTTTAACCCAAAGTTTTTTCCCCATACAGAAGAACTGAGGAAAAGAGAAGGGCGAACGTATACTAAAAATTCCCCCCCCCCCCTTCCGGAGCGGAGTGGCCGTGCCGCTAAATGACGGTCTCCGCTGATATTCGTTCTTAGACTGCTAGAAAGACAAAAGTGCAACCAGGACAGGGGTCTGAGTATTATTCTGATGTAGTTTTTGGTTGTTTGGATTTTGTGTGTCTATGGATGTGTGGACGATTGAGCGGGCGATTGGAGACGAGAGGGGAATGGAAGCATGCGTGGGCAGTTCGTAATATGGATTTGGCTTGATGTCGATGTGCTTTGTTAAGGTTTTGTTGTTTTTTGTGTTATAGGTGGTGTTGATAAGGATAAGAAGAAGAGTTTTTACAGTACATTCCGATATTCTGATACAAGAGAAAAAGAAAGTAAAGAAAAGTAACAAAGATAAAAGAGAAAAAAAAAAATAAGTATCTTAACAGAAAAAAAAAAGAGAGAAAAATAAAACAAAAAGAAAAAGGAGAAAAAAGAACAAGAAAGGAAGATTTGAATTGGAGGTGACGCACTGTCAGCCAACGACACTAGCACAATAAGATAGATAAAAAATACGGGGGAGAGAGGAATTTAGATTGGGTTTTGGAAACAAGCTCGACCGAATCTCTGGGACGTTCAGGCAGGATTTTTTCTGCCTTCTTTTTCAAAATTATCTTGGTTCTTAGGTGTGGTAGAGACGAATTCTTTATCTTTGTCTATTCTTACTCTATGCGCAAGTTTATTTTGGGGGGGGGGGGTTCGCCAGGGGGGGGTTTTAAAGTTCCCAAAGAAAATTGTGTTTACTAAGTCCCTGCCTCCTTACACAAGGCACCACAACAAAATTCCTATCTCGAGACCCACACCGCTCATCGAAAATCAACCACGTTCGCCCTTAAGCTCTGCGCTGTTTTATACCGAAAAACACATAATACGCTGCGAAGGATGTAATTGCTTGGTTCCGCAGTTCGTCTAGGGTTGGAGAAGGAGTAAGATCGCCGTAGGTTAGCTTATCCTAGAAGTTCACCTCAACCTTATGCACAACATAGAATGTGCGTAGTAATCTACCAAACAGCAGTAGCGTATATTCTTGAGGCGAAATCGTTCATAAGAGTCGCAGCACCTTATCGCTGGGCGGGATAGGAGGCGTGCTTATGTTCCCAACAAACTACAAACCATATTCTTGAAATATTCATGGGCGTTGTTGACAGGTACATTTACTCAATTGCTAACTCTTGTACGCTCGTCAGTCTTCTCTGTAGTTCAGCTCTGTATAAATGTTCTTTCCATTTCCACAGAGAGTACCTTCTTACATTATATAAATAGGGATAGGCCTATTATATATTATATTAGGGATTATTAAACAGTCCTAAATAATAAAAAATATATAAATTCAAGGAAAAAAAATAAATAATTTATAAATAAAATACTTTTTTAGTTTTTTTTTTTAATATCCCTTATTATTTTATAACTACAACAAATAGATTAAAAAAAATTTATCCCCCCCAAAAAAAAAAAAAAATTATAAAACCTATTGAAAAAAATAAACAATTTATTATATATATATCAAACAAAACAAAAATTATAAATTTATATAAAATGGCCCGCCCCCGTAAAAGGTCCCTCACTACCTATAAATATATAATTTATTTATCTACTTTTTTGTTTTTTTTTTAGATTAGGGGCCATATAAGAGTTGACAATAAAAATAAATTTCTAAGTATAAAAATTTGTTCATAAAAATACGTAATCTAAGTTTAGAAAATTTAAGTTAAGTTTTTTATAAGAAAGGATTTTATTAAAGAGCCCCCCAAGCTCTGGCATATATGACTCACGCCAGCTGCTCGCCACTCCGAATAACCTTTCTCTTTTATCTAGAAAAAGCTATATCTTTTTCTTAACCCTCCTCCTCTCCTCGACTTCCAGATTTTTTCTGGAGAGGAACTAGAAAATTTTTTTTCACGAAAAAAAGCACAGTATCATGTATCTACAAATATTCCCGTAATTACTCCACTACCCACCAAATTATTCACCCCTCAGTTAAAAATAATAAAACCTTTAAAATATAATTATTATTATTTAAAATAACAACAACAACCTACTCCTTTTATTATATTATTTTTTTTTTTAACTACCCCTATTTTTTTTTAAATAATAAAAAAAAAAAAAATACTAATAATATAGGGAAATTAATAAAAAAATAAAATTGCCCCCCCCCATATATCTCCCTCAATACCCACCTTACCCCACCATCACCTACTCCCCACCACCTAATACCATAAACCCACAAATAAATATAATATCCTCCACATAATAAAATAAACAAAAAGTTTTTTTTTTTTTTTTTTTTTATTTTTTTATCCCATTTCATTTTATACAACTCTAAGTATCACCCCCCCCCCCTCACCCCAATACGACCTAAGGAAAAATACAATTTCTGCCACACAACTTAAATATATATACAAGTATGTTTGGAAAAAGTACCATTTTAAAAATTACATTTTTTGGTGATATTTAAAAAATAAAAAATAGGTTATTCACGCACCCTCTCCGCCCTTTGTCCCCTGCCCAATCCTTATAACGGGCTCTTCCTCCGACCTACCTAAGATTTGCCCTCTGTATCCTTGAACCGACACGTTACCCCTAGAGTAACCGTCATCTAATCCCCTTCTCACGAATAAACACCACCCCCTTTTGCTCCCCGACCAAACTCAAAAAAAAAGAAAAAAAAAAAAAACTGTTAAAAATTTATATAAAACTATATTAGCGTTATAAATATAAGCTGTGTAGTTATTATATAATAGCCAAAAGAGAGAACGAGTTCCCCGAAGGATTGGTGGTGTATAATCATAATATATAATAGAGATGATGTGTGTTCACAGATCAAATAAATAAATCAGAGTTACTGTATTTGATCTACACACTTATAAAGTCTCAAATAAAGAGAGATAAATCGTTTCAACACCTCCTTCTAACTCTTTATAAAGTATAACAGAGTAGATCGTGCAAAACAGATGATGATATAAAAAATGAGGTTGGGGTCAGTGTTTTTGGCGAGTGGTGCGACCACACTAGGAGTAATGAAACGAACCACAAAAGGCTCCAAACATTATTTATTAATTCCTGATCTGTGGACTTCCTATTTTTTTATACGCCGGTATGAGGTGGGTCTTTGGCTCCTCACCCAAAACCCTACACCTCCACACTATCACCCCCCCGCCTACAACAGCCAACAAAATCGGCTCAACGGTTCGGGCTCCGCCATCAATTAACATTATACCCTTAGACGAGTAGCTTAAATTCCGAGCTTACTTCAAAAATAGATAATAATAAAAGAAATATAAGAATTAACATTTTAATAAAATATATAAAAATTATATTTATTATATTATATTCCATACCCCAAAGAAAAAAAAAAAAAAATAAAAGGGGGTGGGATAATAAATAACTCGTAACTAACCATTAAATTTTTATTTTTATTTATATATCACCTATTTATTATACTCAAAATAACAAGCCTCCCTCATTCTCATTCACATAAAATAACTACCATCGTGTATAAATAATATAAAAAAAGAAATAAAAAAAATATAAAAAAATTTATATATATTTATATTAATAATTTTATTTTATAAGTGCAAAAAAAAAAAAAAAAAAATTTATATATATATTAAGATATTATTATAAGCCTTGAAACCTTTTATATTAAATAATATATTGATGTAATATTATAAAATGTAAACGTTTATATTCATAGACAATAACATAATTATTATTAATATTATTATTTAACATTCACTTATTATTGATATTTCTATTTCTTTAATTTATCGATTCCTATTTTGCATATTATTTTATTTTTTTATATTATTAAAAGTAAAAAAAAATATGTTTAATAAGTATTAATTTTTATTACTATATATATACTAATATCTATATATATATATTTGCCCTCATCCTATCACCCTAAAAAATAATAATCCTAAAAGAATAAGTAATAAAAATATAAAATAAAAATATTATCGAAAATAATCGCTGCACTCCATCACTAAAATCGTCATAAAAAAATGCACTGTTGACTCGTGTACTATAACTCAACAATAGAGAAGTAAGAGAAAAAAGTTTCCCTACATTGCTTTTTTAATATAATGATGTTATTTTTTAAGATAATATATAAAATTATATAGATTATATAAAACTATATTCTTACTCTTTTTATTCCTCTCATCACGGGGCTCCGCACGCCCCGCGCACCGGTTGCGACCCGAGCGCGCGGGCACCACGCCCCTCGTCGTAATCGATTCCTTGAACAAATAAGAGGGCCGTTAGATTGACCATAAGACAATCTTTTGTAACAAATACTATTAAGGCAGATTTTTTAATCTTGGGTATTTCCTTTAGTTTAAAAGAAAATAAAAAACTTTATTGGCAACGTTGTCGCTCTATATTGCCTTGAAATAATCGAAAAAAAATCCTATTCCATGCTCGTTCGATATTATTATGGTTTACATCCTTCTTAAAAACACGGAAAGTTCTATAAAAATAAAAAATGTGTAATACAAAAATGAAATTGAATAATAAAAATATAAAAAATTTTTGAAATTCTAAAACAACAAAAAAAAATTTATTATTGTATAATAACCCTTTTTATATTTTTTATAAAGTTCTAGCATATAAAAACTCCAAACAAAGGGACCCGCTAATTTATTAGTAATATATAAAAAAAGAAAAAAATAAGAAATAAAAATAATATTATTTATTTAGGCACAAACCTTCCCACTAAAGATAATTAATCTAAAGATTTGTTATTTCAATATTTATATAATTTATTGAGTATACTGGTTAAATCAAAGATGAACTATTTTAAATCATTATATATGATGTAATCAGGAGGATTTAGATAGACCATAAATTTCTCATTAAATTTAAAGGAAAAAACATTTTTTTAAGTAGAAAATGTTATTATAATTTTAGCTACTTATAACCACGTTATCAACAATTAAACGATTTATATTATACAGGTAAAGAAAGTTCTGTATTTCAATAAAATTAATTATATAACATTATTTTGGTGATTCAATAACAAGGATGATAATTTTTTGTTATATTTTTTAATTTACATTATTCTACAAAAGAATGAAATAATGTCAACTGTTTTTCTCCCGCACTTCCATTATTAATTCTCCTCTCTTATAGAAAAAATATAAAAATGAAATATAAGGTTAAAAACTACAATTTTCTTTTTATACCTATTAATAATAATAAAAATTATCCAAATAAACAAATTAATAAAAACATAAATTCCCGCACAAAAAAAGAAAAAAAAATAAAATCATTATATTTAAAATATTGTCCATCTTCTTTATTTCCCAAATAAATAAGCAAAAAAAAAAAAAAAAAAAAAAAATAAAAAATGAAATCCTATTTATTTATATTCCAAAAATTTATAAAAAACATTTTATAATTAATAGAAATAAAGTTAATAACAAAAAAGGAAAAGAAGAAAAAACATTATTAGTTATTTACATAAGAAATTTTTTTACTTTTATTAGGGGGTTTTTTTTCATCTACCCTACACCTCACCCTCCACGATATGATTACAAAAATTATCTTATTAATAAGAAACAAATAAAGATATATCGTTTGACATTTTTTTTTGTAGATCAAGTATGATAAAAATCTTATAGATAATAAAAAACGTAACATAAAAAATAATATAATTTTATTTAACTCATCACGTACCCTCCATAAACGATTTGATACATAACCTCCAAATAAATTCAAGTTGTAAATAATTAAAATCCTGGGTACATATATTTACTTATAATAAATAAAGAGTCCTTTATTTAGATTGGTAAGAAATTAAGTCAGCAAATAAAAGTAGAATTTTCTAGGAATATCGATAGCAATATCACCGCCATAATATTGAGACGAACCATAAAGGACAGAATAAAATTTTATATTATATTCCTAGATAATAAAATGAGTATTAGTTAAAAACGCGGAAAATGCAAACCATAACATATGTGTTAGGTGCAACAGGAGAAAATGAAACATAGGAATGCATATTAAGAGCCAGTTTAAAATTATTATCACGGTAAAAAAATTCATTTAATTGTTTGTGACTCCGAATCTTCTATTCTCACGGATGAATAACAAAAGATAATTAAAAATAAATAGCAAGTGTCTAGCCGAGACTACGAGACTGGAGCCATGGTGAACAATAGAGAGCTATCAAAGAGTAGCGATGATCTGCCCCCCCCCGCCAAGATAAATTATATAAAAAATAAACAATTGACATAAGGTCTGAGAGCCCCAGTAGACAAGTGTGACAACCATCTGACTATGACAGAATGGTCAATCTCTGTTCCTTAAACCATTACATATACAAAATGTGATATAGTATGCCTCTAATGAGTCCTTAAAATTTAATAATAAAATACACTGCAGAGGAATATCAAAGAAATATTGAGAAAGTTTCCAGATATACTATAAATATATATTATATAATACTATTAGTATATATATATATATATATATATATATATAATAATATAGTATATATATATATATATATATATATTAAATTATATTATATATATATATATATATTAATTATATATATATATATTACATTCTATATATATATATATTATATATATATATTAATTATATAATTATATATATATAATATATATAGATATATTATATTTATATATATATATAAAATATATATATATATAATTAATTATATATATATATAATATATAAGTTCTTTCATTTTTAATCTATAAGTTCTGAAAATGATGTCTCAAGATGGCCCCCATTATTAAGCAACACACTGATGGAGCCGTTCTCTGGAAGTTTTGAACAGCAAGTTCATACTTAGCCGTAGGTAGTTGCGTTGAATTCTTCACAATGTCGCCATTGCCTAGTAGGGGTGTGAGGCGAACTTTTAAACACTTTCTTTCAGATTACCCCAAAGAAAGAAATCGAGAATGCCAAATAGAGGTGAAAAGAATCTGTATGAAACAAGAGACCGGGGCCGGACGGGGTCGGGGGACGTCGGGAAACATTCTTTCCAAACAGTGAGTGAGTTTGGGCTTGTGTGAGCTATAGCCCAGGTTTCGGATTAGGACTCAAGGATCCCGGGTCAATCAATCTCTTCATTTTGGATGAAAGAAAGTGTTCAGATGGTGCAGTAACGTGTCGGAATTTGACGGTCACAGTCCTCCTTCCTCCTCAAAGAGTATGGTCTATGATACACCAAAGCCGTGATACGGAAAAAAATACCGTTAATTTAGGGAATTGTGGCCGTTTCCTGATAACTGGGGTTATTAATGCAGTCAGCGGAATTTTTGCTTATTGACAGCCACACAGTGAAAATGTGCTTGTCGTACGGAGAGAGGCTGCCGGGAGTGGATCTGTGCCAGCTTTGCGCAACGATCTTGGTCGGTTTACATAATCTGTTTGTTTCATTCTGAGCCATGTATTATGTTAGTATGATGGAATGGTAAATCACATGCGAGAATCTTCTCAATGCGATCGATCTTCAACGCAACAGATGCCGTGGGTCAGAACGTCGAGCGACGCACTACCGCTGCTCTTTCTCGCCAGATTTTCTGAATGTTCTGATGATGGTCGGGTGTGTTTGTTCGTAGTGTCTACACAGTGAACTGCTAATTGTCTAACCCAGACGAATTGTGTTCGCTGAGGAGATGGATCGGTTTAGCGAATGTTGAACTCGTCCGCTGGAAAGCTCTTTACGCCGGATCACAGATGGCTGTTTTCATAAAACGCCGAAACGGCAAAGCACGATGCACTCCCGTGACGCATGTTCGATCTAAATGGGAATTGTCGGGAAAGAAAACGGAACGGCGAGCATCTGCCTCCGCCGCTCAAACCCCAACGATAAACCTAAAACTGTCAATTGTTCTGCGACCTGGTATATTATATATAGATAGATTATATATATATATATATATATATATAATAAATATATATATATATATATATATAATATATATATATATTAATATATATATATATATATATATCTTTATTATATAATAATATATATATATATAATTATATATAATATTTTATAATAGTATATATATATATATAATAGTTATATATATATATATAATAATAATATATATATATATATATTTATATAATTATAGGAGAGAGAGATAGAGAGAGAGAGAGAGAAGGGGTTCTCGTATGACTGATTGATATAGTACATCAGCAAATTTTTATTAAGATTAGAAAAAAGTGCAGTCTCTCTCTGCAAGATAGCATTTTACGTCCTCTCTTCTTTTTCTTTCTCTTTTCATCTTTTTAAATTCTTATATGTCTTCTACAACAACTGCTAAGTAACTACTAGTTTTAATATCACAATATTTCAGATTGCCCAGAATTAGAAACGGCAGCCACTGTCATATAGGTACATCGTGGAAATTAGAAGCATAAGTACTCTATACAGTCAGCTCGTAACGCTTCGTTACGGCTTTATTAACGATGAAGTTAACTAGGGGTTGAAATACGTGATGCGAAAGAGATCAAATAAACAACAACGATTGCAGATCTTTTTATTTAGGAAGCATTATAAAACATACAGATACAGGTTAAATAGGTGTTCAAAGTGGCGCCCCCCAGCCTTTACATGCACGGCACTCAGTAAAAACGGCAATGTCGCCGACGGCAGGTTATTTGTTGTTATGGTCTGAACGCTGTCTGATGTATTTTTCCTGCAGGTTCCTCGAAACGCCATTAACTGGGATGGCGTATACGAGCACATTTGATTGCGCCCCGGCAAGGAAGTCGCAACGGTGTGGGTCGGTGAGGACGTGAGGCAGGCAACAGTGCTCCACAACTATTCCATCGTAAAGGGTAGTTATAGTATTAAGCCAGGATGCGTGTTTCTGGCGAAATGTGAGCTTGGCGCCAGTCATGGCCGATGACGCCAATCAGCAGAAGGTACTCGGGATGTTTATACATCGGTGTACAGTAGAATGCTTTAAGGTTGCAGAAGTGTGTGATATGCATGGCGCGCATTCGTTAACCAATGTGTCTCAGCATATTGCTGAAAGTGAGCAACAAATTCGGGTGCCTCTTTACACACACTCGACGATCGGGTTTTGGTAAAAGTACGGACGGTCAGTGGGCACAGTTGAGGTAGCGAGTACTGCATAAACTGCCCATCTAAATGCCAGTGCGGTTCTACTGTCCTCAGTACGCATATGCAACGAGGATAACGAGTCGTGACGGCACAGCGGCTACTCTTGCTGCCGGAGTTTGAGATGAGTCACAATACGACAGAAGTGCTGAATAGATTGACAACAAATACGAGAACTTTTTGGATACTCGTTTAGCACAAGCTACTTATATATCTTGCTTTAGCATCAAGCATATCTATCACAGATAATGGAACAACTTTGTAGAAGATGTTTGAAGAATTTGGAATACTTTTATCAGTCACCGGAAGTACAGTGTAGATGAAAGACAAAGAATTAAATCTCACAGCGAAATCGAGTGGGTGAAGGATGGAATTCGCAATTCACAGTTCAAGCCTATAGGAGGTTGAGTCAAAGATATAATTACAGTGCTGAAATGGCCGTGTGTGCGTACAAAATCATCAAAGGATGTACATCCACACTACCGAGTTTAATTTGTACAATATATCATAAAATATAGGCTATGAAAGGTTTTCGCGAACTTCATCAGTGGGAATCCATCACAGTGCATTTGTTATCGTTTTTGCCGCGTTTGGAACTTATTGGGCGTCCTTTTACCCAAACATCTATGTCTTTCTCAAAACGACTCGTGTCACTTCACCTTCCAAAGAGTAGCCAAGTTGTGAGAGTCTTATAGTGACAGTGTTATACATTTTCTTATCGTAACAAAAGCGTCTCAGTGATTTGTTGAATAACTTACACATTCCATGCTTCAGGATCATAGACTATCGAGTTTCCTCGAAGACTACATTTTGGTGGCTCGGAAGCCGAGTGCCATTCAATTGATAGTACAAATGATAGAATCTTCTGGCGGATCTTTGCTCCCTTTCTGAAAAAAGGCAGGTAAAGGAAAACTTAATCACTTAGCGGACAATGACGTGAAACTTTGGCATTGCTTATTTACTTCTTTATCAACATGTAACCTTCTGGATTCTAGAGGAGTGTAGAATTTGTGCGATGTTACTTCGTTTAGAGATATCGAGGACAAGGCGATTCTATCCGTGGCATACTCAAGTCTAATCCTACAACTTAAATCGAAATTGTCTCATAGTACTACTGTTTTTTTTATCTGCTCATCAATGGTATAAATCCTCAAAAGGGTTAATTTCTACTGTAAGGACAGAATCTCGAGTACACCACAGACAATCAGATCGCACCATTCACCTTGACGAGGTTATTGTACTGGACCTGGCAGTAGGTAAGTGGTCCAACTTTTCGTAGTATGGGGAAAACTCTTCAGTCCATCTAACATCTAGTTTTGCCTCGCATGATAAAAGAGCACTCACAAGAAATAGAATTTATTGCAAAGTTTTAAGCTGATAAGCACGAACGTCATTATCTGCAGTCGGCTGGCATTAAGTACCATCTAATAAAAAAAAACTAGCCAATAATTTGTTTGGCTTTAGACTGTAATATGCTTGAAAAAAAGTTTCACAAAAATATTAAATAATTTTTTTCATACTTTTAGTCAAAAACTAACCAGAAAATTCAAAGTTATGGTTAAAAAAAAGGTTTTAAAACTTAATTTTTATAATAATAATAAATAAGATAATAAAATAATAATTAATAGATATAATAATAATAAAATAATAGGAAGAATGAATATATAATACATATATATATATATATATATAAATAATAATAATAATAATATGATTAATATAAACAGTAGTTGTAATAATAGTGAATAGTAATGACAATATTCATACTGTATCTTTTTGCTATCCAAAAATAGTCACTGATCCTATTTTCGCTTATTTTTGATTTCTTTGCTTTTTTATATAAGATTCATTGTTAATCTTGTTGGGATATTTAAGTCGGATTTATCTTTCAATGTAGAAACTAAAATTAGAATAATAGATTTCCATAGCAACGGCTACTCTGTTTCAAATTTTTACACTATA
>JABUQX010022868.1:20000-27430 GCA_015478945.1 Trachelipus rathkii
TCTTTTCTAGACAAAAAATTAATCTACACATATAAAGGTAATTCATAAATTAAACTATTTGAGTGTTTTATTTATATTATATATATTACTAGTCTTGTGGCGGAATTCTAAGTGTTTAGCGAAGCTGACACGGATATCTAGTTAGCGTGTAGATTACATTTAGATAGTTGGCGGATTGAAATCCGTGTACTTTATGGGGTATAGCGGTGGTCCACATAAAATATATTAGCTGCGGATGTTGAAATACACATTCCAATCTATTTTTGTGACAAAAGAATTCTTAACAGTAATGTTAAGTTCGAAATGTGATAAGTCAAAATTAACGATCTCTTACGCAAGTTAGCATCCTCATCCTTACCCCTCAGCGCTGCGAGAAGTGGTAGTATTTTTTTGGGACTGCATCATTGTTTAAAAATTGGCCTGACTCAGAATCAACTCCAAACTCTTAAGAATTATGCGAATCTGTTCGACCCAGGGGTTTTGACAATTTCTTTTATTTTTTAAGTTCTGCTACAAAACCTCGTGACTCCCGACTCTCGACTCCGACTCCACCAACAACCTCGTGACTCCCGACTCGGCTCAACTCAAAATCATGTTGACTTTCACGATTCCGGTTCCACAGCCCTTCCTCACATCAACACCCAAAGCTAGAGAGAAACCTCGACCCGACTCTAATCTGAGCCGACGAGTGTTTTTGTGACTGTCCCTCACCCTCGAATGCGGATTAGAAGAAGATGGGAAATTTAATTTTTATATATATATACGGCAAGGTTATCTCACAAGCGCACCAATTAATTCACGGTCTGGCTTCCGAGGTTGACTCAACCTTTCATTCAAATTAACAGGAGATAAAATGCGAATAATTTCGACGCTAAAACGTGGGATAGTGATTGAAGCATCTTCATGCGATGGTGCCCGAAATAAAAATGTGTAGTAAAAAATGTGTAGTAAAGATACCTACAAAGAACAATATTATTATTATTATTATTATTATTATTATTATTATTATTCATTATTAATTAATATTATTATGTATTATATTATTATTATTATTATTATTATTATTCTATTTTCACTTATTATTATTTGATTATTATTATTAATTATTATTATTATTATTATTATTATTATTATTACAAAGAGATAAACAAATTTAACATAAAAATAGCAAACTGTTCATGTAATATTGTTGTTGACTCATGATATATATATATAATATATATTATATATATAAATATATATTAATATAAGTAAGTATATATAATATAGTATATATATATAATTATAATAATATATATATATATATATATATATATATAACTATATATATTACTTACTTTTTGCTGTATTAAAAAAGATTGTTAAATAAATAAAATTAGCAAAGAAATGAAAAATTAATATTCTATTCTGGCGGGGGGGGGACAAATTTAGCAACCCAAGCGGTCTTGTGGTTGAATTGTGTGCAATTTTTAAGTGTTCCTTACAACCTTTTATATTTTTATAACCTAATTAAATGCAATCTATGGTTGTGTAATACAAGACGATTAAAGGGACAATGAAGCTAGTACCAACGTCCAACAGGGAAATTGATAGACAGGTTTTTGAATGGTTGACATTTGTAAAAATAAAACTTACGTTAACTTAACTTAACTTAACCTAACCTAACTTACCTTAACTTTAACTACACTAACCTAACCTAACCTAACCTTTACCTAACTTAACCTAACCTAGCCTTACCTACTTAAGCTTAAACCTAACCTAATCTTACCTGACTTTTACGAAACATAAACCTAACCTTACCTACTTAACTAACCTTACCCTAACTAACAGTACCTGACCTAACATAACTTAACCCTAACCTATCTTAACGTCTGCGGCGGGCTGTACGGGAATTTTTTTTTATGTCGTGTCGACTATTTTGGCTTTCCCGACACAATGTGTACTTTTTCCACACGTATTCCAAAGCATTTTCGTGTTTTTCGTCATCAGACGTCGCATTGAATGAAATTGGGGCAAAAAAACGAGTCTCATCACAAGTGACATTAAAGCCAGCCTCAACGGCAGTAAATTTCTTCATGGTGAACGTGCCTATAATTTAAATGGTTATGATGGCATCTGCACACAAAAAGTAATAAAGGTAAATATATATATATAAAAAAATCATCATTCGTCAGTCATTTGAGTATAAATTGTTAAAGCACACGAGAATGTACCTTTGAGAGTTAAAGATCTAACATGAAGGTACAGAGGTCGAGCGAGAAGGTCCAGGGATCAGAGTAGTCGGTGGGGGGGGAGGGCTAGGAGAATGTAAGCTGTTTTTTCATTACGCTTAGCTTTCGTCTACTCAAGCTCTGAAGTAGTATACCCTCATGAACAGGCCTGCGGCTACTCCTGCCTGAGTGGCCAGTAAAAAGAAGGCAAAAATGAGAATTGAAGGAAGAGACGAAAATTCTAAAACATCAATATTCGAAAAAGACAAGATAAATGCCACATGCATGGGCGTAGTCATGGGGTGGGGGGAGACTTGCCACCCCCTAAATTTCGGATGAGAATGATTTTCCAAAAATTCTTAACGTAATGTAAATAATTAACAAGTTATAATTGTTCATTACTTCTTTTAAGTGCTTAAAAATAAAGTGGATGATCTGTCCCTACTTTTAGCTGATAGGAAGCTTGCAAAAGATAATAAAAATTGAAGGGAAGGTTAGGATTTGAGTCTAGCTTAAATTGGAAAATGGACAGAAGAAGTTTGAATTATGTATTTCAAGAAGATATACATTGTGGTGAAAGATGTATTGTGGAGGTGGAAGATGGAGGAACTGAGTTTTGGAGAATTGAAAACAACCTAGTTCTCAATGTCCATATGAAATTCGAGTAAGAATCAGATGCTAATTTGATCCAAGAGTGGCCCTCCTAGCGTCTAAGCTAATTATTGTTGAAAACGTGAGGTCAATCAAAATGAGGGAAGTAGTGAAGGGTGAAGTCATCGGCATAGGAGTGGATATTGAGGTGAAATAATAAGAGAGAGGTCTTTTATGAGAAGTAGAAAGAGTTAGGAATAAAACAGAACCATGAGTGACACCAACTATTATAGATTAAAAGATCTCGGTGGCATTCACGCAAAATAAGCTAAAGGAAAGTGGGACCAAGAACATAAAGTCTAGAAAGTAAGATCGCCAGTATAGCGCTTCTTAACGAAAGCGGTAACTAGCGATCAGAGATTAAGATTAGAAGAAGTTGATGGTGTTTTTCAAAAATCTCCGTTTAGAATCGATTCGAAAACTATAGAAAGAGCAGAAGTTAAGAGATTTGGTCCATAGTTGGAGGTTTGAGATAATTCCCATTTTCGGGTACGGTTAATATGAGAGTACCTTTCAGCAAACAAGGGAAACCAAAGTCTTTTATATATATAATTATATATATTAGTTATATCATATATATATCATATATATAATATATATACGTAAATAAGTATATATATATATAATATATATTAATTATCTATGGTGGAGAGTATATATGTATATATACTTATATATATAGTATACTAGTAATATATCAATATAATATAAGTTAAGTGATGGCGTCAGATGTCATTTTTTTCGTTCATTAGTCCCCGCTTGGGCCGGGGTCATCTTGCGACGGCAGATGTTTGTGCTTATAGTATATAATTAGTTGTATATATTTAGGTATATACTATATATATATATATATAATATAATATATAATATATATATATCATAAATATATATATATATATATATATTATAATATATATTAATATAATAGTATTATTATCATATATATTATAATATATATATATTATATATATATATATATATATAATGATATATATTTATACAATATGCCTAATATTTTTCGAGTTTTAGGCCTACAATCTATTAATATATCATTGTGTTGACCTAGGGGGGGTGGGGTACGGGACTGGACTGCAACTCAATGAATTCACCCTCACTTAACCTTTTCCCCAACCTTTCCGCATTAAGAAGACGATATTTTTTAAAAATGGATATATAAGCTTTTTGCAATCTAGTATTGAGAATTCACTATCTAGAAAAACGCATTTGGTTCTTAGATTCTTGTTTTTTCCTTTTAACTGTGGTGCGAGATTAATGATAGTAATGTCTTGGTCGCGATTGAAAGTTTTCAACTGAAAAACAAAGTAATTGAATTAACTTTTTGCTCCTAGATATTTGTTACCCATGAAAAACTTGCCTTTTTATTAAGTGGGATCACGAGTTAGTGTTGCCAATAGTATGTAAGTCATTATGTTCTACATGATCCAGAAAGCGTTTTTTTCTAGCTCTAGTTTTAAATGTTACAGATCTTTCACATTCTTGTTTTAAATCTGCTCATACATTTGCATTTGAAGGATGGTTCAATAAAGTCGGCCTTTCCTTAGGGGCTTGAGTATGGTGGAATGGTATTTCACAACAATCGGAGACTAGAGCTGTAGAGGCCGGCTGATTTTTTTGGTGGTCACTGTCAAATGGTTTTTTCAAAATAGACTTTTAATGCAGGTGTTGATAGTGATGTCATTTTCCACAGTTATAGAATGTGTAATTTGGGAAATACGAACTGGCATATCGAACGGAAAGAGGTTTTTGTGAGCAATGTACTTTCTTTCGCATCATATGAGTGTACTCTCTGCCAGCGAGTTGGAATGTCTTTGATTACATTAAGATATGGAATATCAAACAGCTTATTTAGGAAAGCTGTCCTTAACTAATTTTCATTTTTTCATTTTCTTTTTTCAGATTCATAAATAATGCCTTTTAAAAATAATTTTTTTTAATTTATAAAATTCTTTGTAAATCTCAAATCTCGCAGATAACTTGGTCTGTTCCGCAACGATCCCGCAGGCAAAGCGCGGATGCGGATACGGAATGTTACCTGCATCACTAATATAATATATATAGTATTATATATATATATATAATATATCATATATATATATATATTATATATATATACTATATAATATAAATACGTATATATATATACTTATATATATAATATATCTATATATAAAAATATATCTATATATAATATATATATAATATTATATATATATATATTATATATATATATATAAATATTCCCGCGTGAGTGACCATGAACCGAGTACTGAGCTTAATAGCCAGGGCTACAACAACTATAACAAGTATTCTTTTATGATATATAAAATATCGAGCTTCTTCTCATTTCTCTGTTTGGTATTAGTTTTTATTGTTGCCAGGTCAGCTTGTGGTTTTGTTCTGTTCGTTTCGTGTTTAAATTTTTTAGGCTGCCGTCGGTCCAATGTCCATGTGTTTTGGTAATTTGTTTATAATCATAAAATGCTATTAGGGTATTACCCTGTGTAGAAGGAGGATGTTGGCGTCGTTTATGTTATTATAATATAACTATTGACGTAATGGTTTGGTTGTTTTTGTTTTTGGTTCCGCGGCTTCTGTGTCCGTGGTCATTGGCAGTGGCCCCAGTGCTGTTTTTGTTCGATGTGGCGGCCTGGTTCGTGTCGGGCGTTGCGGTCGCGATGTGGTGTGGTTCCCTGCGTTTGTTTCGTGATCGAGGGCTTGTGTGGGATTATGTCGTGATAATAGGTGAATTGGCCGGGTGATTCGTTGACTGTGTTGAGTGGCGTTAGTATGGGTGTGGCGGACAGAGGTGTGTGGTGTGGGGAGATCTCGTTGGGGATCTGGTGCATGGGATGAAATCTGGTTTGGGTCTCGGGTGGGAACTGGGGTTGGTACGGTATTTTTGCCCTTTCAATGCCTGTGTAGTTTTTTTGTCTTTTCTTGTTTTATATTTCCGCGCGCGTTAAAATATTTGCATGTAAGACGATTTGTTATTCTTAATCTAAGCGCCTTATTTTTTGAAAGTTTATTAATTTTTGTTCACGAATGGGGCGAATAATTCCTCAGTTCCTGAAAAAAAGAAAATTGCCTGTTGTTGGAGGCTAGGCTTGGTATGTTTTTACTTGTTAGGTTATTTAAAACAGTGCTTTGAAATTTTTACAACTTATACGTTAGTGATATTATTTATATATAAATAATTATATAACGTATCTTATATATATATATATATAATAATATATATATAAGTGAGGTATATATATATATAATATATATATTATATATATATATATATATATATATGGCAAATTTTTAGAAACTGTACTGTACTACGAGGTACCTAGACTTAAACCTAACCTAACCTAGCCTAACCTAACCTAACCTAAACTAACTTAACACTAGACCGCGTAGTCAGCTTAAACCTATTAATTAACTGTTTCGATTACGTTAGATATTCAGTTTGTGATCTAAGGAATACTTCAGCGAGGTGTCTAGTTTTTACGCTAGCCTTGTGAGGTGTTTGACTATATCCTCACTAGTCACAGTACCAGTTGTCTACAAATTTGGCCGTATAATATATATATATTAATATATATATACTATAGTATAGTATATATATATATATATATATATTTATATATATAATATATAATTAATATATAGAATATATATAATATATACTCACACACACATCACACTCATTGGTCTTTTAATGTATTCTGTTGACCCCGCCGCGTCCTCTCTGCGAGAAGCACGTCCTCGAGATATTTGTGCCACCACAGCACACGCAACCCCGATGATCCTTCTAATGTCCCTGTTATTGTCAGTATTGGCATTAGGCGGTATCTGCTAGTGTGTCGTCAATTGTCAGGTGAGGTTGTTGACATCTTTGTTATTATGTTAAATTCTTTTCCTCCTCTGGAACCGAAACCTTGTCCTAATTCCTCAGTCCCCTTTGGAGTCTCTTATCCCTCAGTCTGTTCGCAAGAGGAAACGTTTCGGGCACTGAATTGCTGGCTCATTGGTCGCACAATGCGCTCGTTGTGTCTTTCTTTGATTGCTACGGAATCGCCTGTCGACTTCAAAGTTCCAACGAACGACTTACGCAAGACTTATTTTTTAATCCCTGAATCATGCAAATTATTTTTCAGTGACATACTAAACATCTTCTTCTCTCGTATAGATAATGCAATAATGCTTTCGCCGGTTTTCCTCTTCTCTCAAGGTCTTCTTCTGTAATTTTGGCAGAAAAAGTTGTTTACGGTGTTTTAAAGAAAAAACTTCTCTTTTTCTAATCTTCCCTTTTTCCCATTCCTCGCCCCCTCTTTTCTTCCTCTCTATGCTTTGTCCGTCTTGTTTCTTTTCTTTCTGTCTTTCTCTTTTCTCTTTCCTCTTCCCTCCTCTTGTTATCGGGCTTATCTGTCTTGGTTTCTTCCTCATTCCTACGTTCTTGTTCTTCCTCATTGTTCCCCCTCTTGTTTCTCCCTCTATCTGCCCTACTGGGTTGTTTCCATCCTTTTCCCTCGTGTCTTGTTTTATCCCTTATCTCATCCT
>JABUQX010022869.1:10000-17500 GCA_015478945.1 Trachelipus rathkii
GGTAGCACAATGGATATCATCCTCTAGGATGATGGCCCTGCCACTTTGAAAACATCACTCCACATTTATCGCAGACCGCCATAGAATATTACGCCGCGGGTTCATGGTAGCGGTCCGCACCGGGGCAGCCTTGCGGCGCTCTCGCGTTGGGGCTTCACGTGATCTACTATAAAATCTAGTGAATTAATTACTTATCTATTCTATGAAATTCAGCTATTAGCTCATGTGTTTGTAATTACTGCAGCAAAAACCTAATAGATCCATATTAGATACTTTAGTATGAAATGAATATCCATCCAGACGCTCAAGTCTTGTTCCAGTGTCATAGAGATCAACAGCTTGAGTAGCATTCGCTAGATCCTACAATATCTCGAAATTTTAAAACCTAGCCAAACGAATATTTTCCAACTCAATAATTATTCATCAATGTAAGTATTTATTATAAATATGTTGTATCATATCTGATCAGTAATTAAAGTAATTAAATACACTTCCATATAATAATAAAGGGCAGATGAAACATACGATGTCTTAAAAGTAGTTTGTATTTTTTACATATGTGTACTGGATATGCTTGCATGTATTCTGAAAATTTTATTCAAGTCATTCATACCACTTGCAGTTTAAAATGCTTATATATATATATATATATATAATAGTATATATATATATATAGTATTATATATATATATATGAGTATATATATATATTATATATATATATAATATATATATATATATATATATATATATATATATATATATATATGTATATGTCTGTGACGAGATATATATTTCACTATGTTACAAAGAGAGATAGTTATAAAAAATTATTTTCACTTTATAAAAAAATGGTAAAAACTGATGATTGTTAGACATCGTTGTTGCATAATGTTTTGTAATACTTATTAAAAGTCTCTTCGTAGAGCATATGTTTAAGTGAAACATTGAATAAATGTTTGTTAAACAGGTATATAATAGTATGAATAATAGTGTATGTCTGCGCGTGCGCTTGTGTGTGTGTCGTGCGCGCGCGTGTGTGTGTGTGTGTGTGATTGTATAGAAGATAAATAACAAACAACTCAGGTCATAAATATAAATAACAGTATATAATAATAATTACCCCATCATCAGATGTTGAGAGCTATCTTTATGTCCTGACATATAGTGTGAAACTGAAAATGTCGTGATCTTTGTACCTATAACTCTTATCTAGTGTTTGTTTTTCACCCTTAACTGTGATTGGCTGTGATGAGCCAATCAGAAAAACAAATACAAATTATTTAAAAACTTTGAAATAATTTTAGTTAACAGTAGATGAATAATATAAATGTAAATGATTAAACAGAAAATGTTTTTAATAAAATAGTCTCATTATATATATTAAAATATGATGTAAAGCAGTAAAGCAGTAAAACAAAAGCCTATTATTTCCCTCTGTTGCTATGCATTTGCGCTATTGATTTACTGCTTTAGGGTCTGTATAGTACATGTTTTTAATAAAATTACTTAAAATTTTAGTAAAAACAAAATGTTTATAAACAAAATAAATAAAATTTTATAAATAAAAAGTATTAAAATAATTTTTAAAGCAATGAAAATATAAAAATAGGAAATGATCCATTTTTGATAATTTTAGTTTGTAACTAATAAGTATTAAAATAATTTTTAAACAATAATCTTTGAAATATTTTTAGTTAACATTGAATGAATAATGTAAATGATTAGTTATCTTTAACTAAAAACATAAAAAGTTTTTAATAAATTATATGTTTATACTTATTACACATCAAAATATGACGTAAAGTAAAAATACAAAAGAAAACATATGAAGTTTGAGAATGCTAATGTTAAAATAAGTTAGACTGTGCATACATTAAACAAATCGAGTACATGTTTTAACTGGAGTACATTAGTTGTGCAACATTTAAACTTCAATACCTCTGTTGTGTACATTTTGTTTGCCTTGGTATTGATTAGAAGTGTCGTTAAATTCTCGTGTGCTTTAAGTTTCATATATTTGTGTAATATAAAGGTTGTTAGAGCATACGTCTATGTAATTAATAACTTTTAGGTTTTTACAATTTCATTTTAAAGACCAAATCACGCTTTAGGGTTCAATCCATATCTCATATGGGTCCTTAGACTCCTTTAAGAGCATTGAAATTATGTTATTTGTGCTCTACATCACTGAAAACATATATAATCGTGTTAAGTGTATGTTTACTAACTCAATGCCTCACTGGATCCACACCTGTGCATGTACCGATACATTCAATCACTCATTTGCCACGACTTTTTTTAATAAAATTTCTTAAAATTTTAGTAAAAACAAAAATGTTTATAAACAAAATAAATAAAATTTAAGTCTTCCTCCTTTTTCCTTCTTCCTTCCTCCTTCCTCATTCTTTTTCTTGTTTAACTTGTTTTATTATTTCTATGTTGTTTCTTGATTCTTTTTCATTATTTTTTATTGTTATAACTTCCTAAATAACTTTCTAATTTTTAATGTTATTGCTCAGCTTTTCCTGGTTTTTGAGTGTAATTACATGGCCTCAGTATTCACTCATCATTGTGAATGAGTCGCTTATAGGGCATCGTCCGAACGCTCCTCTGGATACCGATCCTTCATCCCAGGATTCATTTTTATTTTAAGTAAAAGGTGTGTATGTGTATGTGTATGTGTGTGTTATGTGTGTGTGTGTGTGTGTATGGATGGTAGCGATTTTACTCTCTCTCTCTCTCTCTTCTCTCAATATATATATTATATTATATAATAATAATATATATATATTATATATATATTTATAATTATATTATTATTATATATATTATTATATATTATATATAATATATATTATATTTATATAATATATAAGTGCTACTCGTTGAAATCTTTAACAGTATTTCGGAAAGTCGACACGGTCTTCTCTTCTCTCTCTCTCTCTCTCTCTCTCTCTCTCTCTCTCTTCTCTCTCTCATCGTGATATATATATATATATATAATAATATTATATTATATAGTATATATATATATTATATATATATATTATATATATATATATATATATATATATATATAATATATATATTACCGAATTGACTTTAAATTTCAAATTTAATTGGGGAAAGTATAGAGTATAGCTAATTGCAAATTTTTGCGTATGCATAAAATTAAAATCCTTTATATGTAAAGGAGCCAAATGTTTAAGGATTTTCGCCATTCAGGCGAAGCCCGAATCTGTTAAGTCCAAACATTGCCAAAGTGGTTAAGGTCGAGTTCCAGTTCGGGTCAGTCAGTCGACTGAAGAGGTCCACTTTTTTTTAATTCCGCACCATTGTTATTCTTACGCGGAGGGATGATTTCGTGTCAGAAGATTAGACGTGGCGATGCGCAAACGCATGAGCATATACAGTATGCACAAATGCATGGTCGCATATACTGCTTAAGAGTAAAATGACGAAAGTGGTGGCCACTCCTCAAAGAGAACTCAAAGGGTTTGGGAGACCTGGTGAAATCCTTCCAGAAGAGGCATAAAGAGCAGCCATAGAGGTTTGGGGATCAGTGAAAACCCTCCTCACGTTACGATCCATGAGAACAGAAGAGCAAAGCATGTGAAGTGGTGGTAAGGTATAAGCTTCTGAGCTCACGTTCAAAGAGGTTTTACCAGACTAGATGGAAAAACTTGATAAAATTCTCCGTTGGTCGATGCAGCCTTATAGACAGAGACATCCGATGACGACATCGAGACTTCGAAAGCAACGCGGCACGCAAGCAGCAACGGTGATGCAGTTGGTGCTGTGCGATTCAACCTGCGACGCTTCGGACTTGCGGAAAAAAACCGGACGATGATGGCCAGACAACAACGACGATTAACAGGCTTGCGACCCTGTTATGATGGACTTGCGACTCTAACGTAAGACGATGGAACTAAATTTATGACGATGATTAGCAAAACCGCAACGCAATATAATGTAACTCGTGAAATGTAAACAAGAAACAAAACTAACTCTATAGAGAAATAAAAAAGTTAATAGAAAGTTAATTAATTGGTGACAAAACTGTCACCATAAAAAAAAGCTCAGGAAAGAACGTGTGGCGTTAACTGAATAGAACTAAAGGGTTATCACATACACATACAACCGATACAACATAAAATAGCTAACGAACGTACGTGAAAAAAGGAACCCCTAAGGTGAGCCCCATTTCAAAACGCCAAATATAAAAAGCAACCAGGAAGAGACATGAGTCATTAAAAAGTATATGTCGTGTAATGACAGGGTGACAGGAGAGTGACAAATCTGTCACCCATCATCTTGAAAAGTACCCAAGAAAGTAGCTGAGTATTAAAAAATATATGTCGTATTGACAGGGTGACAGGAAGGTGACAAATCTGTCACCCCTCAACTTACGTCCCTATACTACTTTTTTTATAATATATATATATATAGTATATATATATATATATATATATATATATTATTAATAATATATAATAATATATATATATATATAATATATATAATATTATAATATATAATATATATATATAATATATCATATAATATATATATATATATATATAGATATATAATAATATATATATATATATATATTATATATATATATATATATATATATATAGTTCACGTTTGGCTCAGTGGGTTAAGGCGAGCTTTTGGCTCGCCTTAAGAACAGGATTCCCTCTCAGTATGGGTTCGAGTTCTCGTTTTTTGGCCAGCGTGAAACAAACACAAAAAATTTTCGTTAGTAGAGATTTTCTGCCAAATTACGTATGCAGTTTACGCATAGTTATTACACATAACTCAATACACCACACGTTCACTACAAACCATAGCCACACACAGACAACCCAGAAAACAGTCTATTCACAACAAATCACTCTTCTCATGCTTCTCGCATTGAAAAGCCGATCGTACTAGATGCGAACCCATGCTTTATGGTGGCAAGCATTCCGACTACGTCGCGCTGAAGCAGGGCTTGCTATCGGGCCTAAATATTCCTGCACCTTCCACTTGGTCAGAAACCATACAAATACTTTCCCTGACCAATTACCTCGGGATTAAGAGGCTATGTGGTAATAATAAATAAATAAATAAATATATATAATTTTCCTCTCGCGGAAGCGATTGTACGAATCTCTGTCTTGATACCTAAACGGACACAAAAAATTGCCATCAATATGAAATTTTGTGCTATATTTAATTACAGTTTACGACATAGTGAATTACACTAATCTCATTACCCACACATCACTAAAAACATAGCCAACACGTACAACAGAATAAGCTATTATAACAAACAAAATTACAATCTCCCTCATGCTTCTAGCATAAGGTCAGCTCATTTGGATGCGAAATCACGTCAACGGTTGCTAAAATATGTAAATGAGTTGAGCCGAAGCAGGGCTTTCTATTAAACCTAGATAATCTATGCATTATAATCCACTTGGTTTTAAAACACATGTAACACAATTTCCCCTGACCAAAGACCCTACTGCAGTAAGTAATGAACCCTCAAAATTAATGAGATAGAGGTTCGTTGGTAACAAACTACCTAACCTAACCTAACCTAACCTAAAAGTGTAAAATCGAGGGATCTTGTTAATGGACAAATGTTTTGCTGTGTTTCGTTGAGATTTGAACAGACGTAAATATTGTGATGATTTTCCAATGGTTATTTAAGTTAGAAGTCTCTCTCTCTCTCTCTCTCTCTCTCTCTCTCTCTCTCTCTCTCTCTCTCTCTCTCTCTCTCTCTCTCTCTCTCTCTAACAACATCGAGGAAAAATATTAAGCTTATCGAGCATTTGATCCCCGTAAAACGGGTAAGTTAAAATATAAATTAAATATTTAAGGTCAAACTGAGTAAAAATTCTAGTAAAGTTTAGCATGTGGACTGTTAAAGTAAACACAGATTTTTAAGGAAAGTTTAGCAGGAGTAATAAGTTAAAATTAACATTATTGCTAATGTAAAGTTACGCAAGAATGGTTAAGTTGCAGAAGTTAATAACTTAATATTAAATCATGAGAATTGAAGAAAACATTTAAATACGTAGTAAGCAAAGACCAATTTGTTGTATATGGTTCATTATTATTATTATTATTATTATTATTATTATTATTATTATTATTATTATTATTATTATTATTATTATTATTATTATTATTATTATTATTATTATTATTATTATTATTATTATTATTATTATTTATTTAGTTGTTAGTACAGGAGATTTTCTTTTGATTTTATAATCATTGTCAGGCACTATTGTGGTGCCACCGTTGTGGAATCGCTCATCCAAAGTCAAAAGTCTGGAGTGTGCAATTGGAACGTTGGTGTTTCGACGGTAAGAGCGGCCCATCATCAGTGGTTGTTTCATCATTTGGGAACAAACAGGAAGGTTCCGAGTTACACGATTCTTTACCGAGGCAATCCATTTGGAGGTCACATCCGGAGGTCAGTTTGCCTCTTGCCGCAAAGTTCAAGTTTTTCTGGTATCTTTGAAGCGATCCATTCGATTCAAACATCGTTCTAATTGAGGAAGACGATTTCGCGAGGATGCGACAGAGAAACTGCTGCTTCGTCGGAAGCTGTTTTCTGTTTTGTTTTAGAGAGCGGACTTCACCAAAAAAGGGCATTTGCCGTCCCTCCAGGCAGACAAAATACCGCCCTTCAGGCAATCACGAGCTCAAGGCAAGTGAACCACCTGCGACGAGAGCCCGTGATACTCTCCTTGTCGCAAGTGATTTGTCATTGGCGAAATAACACGCTCACAACCTCTCACTTGGTGTATAGTAAGAGAGGTTAGTGAATGAGTTATTTCGGTGGTCCATAATTGTAAATATTTTCTACTGTAAATCATAATATTTAGTAATAGGTTAAAGCTTTTCATTCATCGAACGGTACCATTGGGTACAGTGATTAAAATATATATATATATATATATATAATATATATAATATATATATATATATATATATATATATATATATATATATATATATATATATATATATATATAATATTTTTATTATATTATATATATATATATATATATATATATATAAATATATTATTAAAGATATATATATATAATATATATATATATATATATATTATATATATAGTAATTATTATATTATATAGATTAAACAAATCCAAAACAATGAAAAAAGAATTACTTAAAATTATCTTTTCTTTTTATCTCTTTTAGGAAAAAAAACCATCTTAACAAGCTTTAGAATTTCATCTCGTGTTAGATAAATAATAAAGTAATGAAAAGGCGTTTACACATAAATTAGCTACCAATAGATAAATATTAAAATCTTGTAATAAAGGTTGATAAGATACTTACAATTAATAACTAAATAAATTATTACAATCTTTTAAAGAATATCATTTATTTAGCGAAAAATTTAGATTTGTACGTTTAAAATTTAAATAAAAAATATTTCTAAAGTCTTTTGATATTGTTATTAT
>JABUQX010022869.1:22500-27500 GCA_015478945.1 Trachelipus rathkii
TATATATATATATATATATATATATATATATATATTTTTATAATATATATATAAATATATATATATATTATATATATATAATATATATATACTTATACTATATATATATATATTATATATAAATATATATATATAATATATATAATATATTTTATATATATATATATATATATATATATATATATATATATATATCGTTAACTAATAAGTTAAGACCATAAAATAAATAATTTATGATTTACAAATATTAGTTTTTCCTACTAGAGGTAAAAACGATCGAAAATTACTAATTCTAATTTTCCACATTTTCGAGTATCAGCGCAAGTTTATTATAAATTTGAATTTTTGTTTAGTGTATTTATATTTTATATATAATATTAACAGATCAATTTTTATTGTCTGATAATTATTTTCGATAAATTTAATATGTCAACATAAATGTTTATGTTGATCAATAAATTTAACTTTTTGATAATTAATTACGAGAACCAATTTTTGCACGTGATTTGAAAAATTTCGATTTCTCAGATTTTTCAATAGAAATTTTATTTTATTTTTATACGAAATTTTTTTATAAACAACTTAAATTTTTTCATTATAAATTTTAAGAGAATTAAATTTTTTCACTGACGATGCAGTAATGCGCGACCTATATTATTTGATTAGGAATTTCAGTTTTTGTTGTAGCAAAGTTTTTCTTTTTTATTAAGACGTTTAACATGGAGAAATTTACCATTTCAATTTCTACGTTTTTACCTACTTTTTTCTTTTATTTTTATTCTTATTTTTGTCTTTCTCACTTTAGCGTTTTGCTTTATTTTTTAATGAATTTTTTATTGACAATTTTTTACCTTACTCTTTTACCTTTTATATTTCAACTTTTAGAATTTTTACCATTGGAATTTATCCAAAATGTTTTCTTTTCGAATTTTTGTTCGCAAACTTTACATATATAAGTTTTTGCATTCAAGGTGTGCGATTTTACAGTTTTTTGTTTATATAAAAAAAATAGTTTAAGGGGTGTTTGTTATTTATAGTGTTTGACAATATTAATACTTTTATTTACACCGAAAAAAGAGTAGATACAAAGAAAAGTCCAAACATCTCGTAGATTCTTTATTCCTAAACATTGAAAAACTGGACACTAATTTTAAATCGAAAAAAATAAGGGAAAGCGATCTCAAAAGATTTTCAGCTCGGATATTACAAGTTTTTGCGACAGAAGCAAACTTGCAACAAACGTGGGCTGAAATAATTAATTTGAGATCTTACGAACTATTCTATAAAAAATATTATAATATTATATATTGAATTATGGGCCCACTATTAAATGGAATCGCTCTAACTAGAACGACACCAGAAAAAGAGGCCAAGTCAATATATAATCTTGTAACATTTATCAAAAAATGACAATAATACAAATCAAAACATTTAAGCCTTTTTACACTAAATCTGAAAGGTAAGAAGGGTGCCTGAAGCCGTTACATTGGGATTCCTAACAGTTTGTCCAGAAGGCTTTAACACAAAATATAATACCTATGGTAAAATCCTATGAAAACTTTCTAATGAAGTGAAATTTGATGTTTTTCTCCCCAGATCAACAAAAAAAAGAATCTAGGGGAGCCCACTAGAAATTGGTATGTTACTTCCATAATAGTGATGATACCCTAAAAAAGGAATTTGAAATCCGTCTTATGGATAGATTTCGTCAAAATGATTGTTACTTTAATTGCTGCATGTTTAATATGACTCTGTCGTTGGAGCTTTGGGAAAACAAGCAAGGAGGACGAAAGCTCATGCTCACAGCAATGTTATAAAAGGAGTGCTCTCAAAATCGATGTTCCGAACTTTTATACGCGATGGTAAGACCGCAAAAACGGTTATCAACAAGTAATTAATGAAAAAACATTAATTTTATTAATTAATGTTAAAATTATAAAATTGGTACCAAAAGGTAGCAATTTTAAAACTAAACATTACATAAATATTATGTTAACCAAATCAATGTAGTTATTTTATAAAAACAATCAAAAGTTTACATTAGCAACTTCTGGCAACAATTACCTGTTCGAAACTTGATTTTTATTCTCATAAGGAATTAACTAATAAATTTAATCTTTTAATTAAAGATAATTGTCAATTTAAACAATATTCAAAAGATTCAGTAAATCATCCTGATCATTTTAATGTTAAATTTGGATTTGTGGAACAAATATAAACTATAGAACATTGAAATTCCAAATTAGAAGAAGTGAAAGGTCAAGTTATGACCTCAAAATTTGACCTTCCCGTTCAGGGAGGTCAACTATACTTATACAGATTGAAAATTGATATGTTAATGTCAATTTAACGTATTAACCAAGTCCGATACTCTTGAAGTACCGGGTTAACGAGGAGGGGTAGGGGAAAACCTTCAAAAAGAATTTTGTTTCAAATTTTGAAAGCCTATTTTTTAGAAGTCAATTAATATATTTATAAAATAAAAATACAATATAGATTGCTTTCAAATTTTGATAGATTATAGTTTAGTATGTACAGAATGACTGAGGAAATTTTGAACCCTTAAAACTTTGGTTGAGTTAAGAAATATATATGCCGGTTAAAGCAACAGCTTTTATTCTTAGACTTGACACAAAATTTTTATATATATATATATAATATATATATTATAAGATATGTATATATATATATGTGTGTATATATATATAATATATATTGGATATATTTGTATATATAAATTAATATTATATATATATTATATAATATCAACTAAAATAATATAATATATATTATATATTATGTGTGTGTGTGTGTGTGTGTGTGTGTGGTGTGTTGTGTGTGTGTGTGTGTTTTCGGGGTTCCTCTGGATATTTTAACTTGAAATTTGGCACACACACTCTCCTGAGTGTAAGTAGGTGCCTTTTTGAAGGAAATTTATAAAAAAAGAAAGTTTTTTTTTTAGCCCCTAACCCCAGTTTTAGGGGTTACAAGTAACCCAGAAGTCTCAAACTCGAGACTTTTACTATTTAATAGTAAGGGGAACATTGGTGTAATTTTCAAAGTTGTAGTATAATTATAACGGGTACTTTACTCATATGAAAAGAGTAAAATTTAAGAGGCTATTTGTTACTAAAAATAATTGCCCTCTTCCAAGTTGGATAACTTCGTTAATAACCAATATTGTTTAACGAAATTTGGAGAGGAGGTGCACTTTGATGTACTTTATAATAAAATAAAGTTAAATTTTGAATAAATTGTGATTTAATAGTTTTTCTTAAATAACTTCAAGAATAAGTACAAAAATCAAATGTCCTCTTTATGATATATTGTTAAGTACTATATCTAACTCTGGAGCAAGCATCATTTCGAAAGGGCATTTCATAAAGTAATTAGAGCAATTTCTGTATTGCTTTAAATTTCTAATGGAAATATATATACAACGAGTACGAAAGAATTTTCACTCGAATTTGTAAAGGATGACGTCATCACCGCAGTGATAGCTTGTCAACCGAGAGTCTACGGTACTTTGGTTTTTTATATGTCTGGTACTGGACCAAATAACAATTTTATACTAATAATTTCTATATATAAATTGATTATTAAATTTAATATTTACAAAAATTTAATAGGAAAATGATGACTAATGCATTCACGATAAACCTAACCACGATTTCAGGTCAACCACTCGCGAATACAATCATCAATACCCAACAGGAAATACTGGCCACAAGTGGCAGATGAAGTAATTTAAAATAAATTACAATAGCTATACAATATTAGATCTATTAAAAAAATTCTCCTGGACCTAATTTTGATATCTTCCAAAAAGAAATTTAAGTTTAATATAGTTGCAATTTGTAGCAGAGGACGATCAAACACAAGACAAACATATTTACACTCGTTAAACACGTTAGTTACTCTGAAATAAAACTGTAGGTGACAAATTAATCTGATATTATATTTCATGCAAGAAGTATATTTTGATATTTTGATATCTATGCATTTTAAACTAAGAAACCTAGGTACAATACCAATATTTAATGATGCACATTTTCCTATAATTTAATGGTAACTAAATAAAAAGTGTATTAATTATGTATTTGCAGCCTGATATAAATGAATATAGTCAAATAACAACACTACAGTACATAACTATTCTAAAATTTTTAGTATATTATATTAAAGTGATTTTCACCGTTTATTATGAAAAGGATTGCTAAATAAAAATTATGTAAGTTTTAATTAAATGTGACCTTCAACTATTTTGAGTAATAAAAATGTCAGTCGCTAGTTAATAAATATTATTGATGTACTAATAAAGTAGAAATAAACTATATAAATAAGGCCCTCAGAAAAAAGTGTATAATATATAATATAATAAGTCATTTAAATATTAATGAACATTTCAAGGTTAATAAATAAATATCCATAATAAATGGAAATTTAGAAAAAGGCTAAGAAAAATTAGGGCTTAATATTATGCGAAGTAATAATAGTAAAGAGTTGAATATAAAAAGAATAATAAAATGAAATATACTAACTAAGCGAAAAATAAATAAACAAAAAAATATAAATGTATTTAGTAATATTTTGTTTAAGCTTTAACAATAACTAATTTAATTTTCGATAATTAAAATTGCATCTTTTAAAAGATTGTGCGCTTATTTGCTAAATTATTAATAATATAATGAAAGTATCTTATCAAACTTTTTTTTTTATTGCATGATTTAATATCTCATTTAAGTTGTTAATTTACTATAAGCCTTTTCATTAATTTATTATATATGTGACACGAGATGAAATTCTGAATCTAAAAAATCGTCTTTTCTAAGATGAGAAAAAAAAAATTATTTCAGTAATGTCTGTCTTTTGTTCATGATGGATTTATTTAATAATAATAATCTTACACACACTATATATATATATATATATATATATATTATATTATATATATAAAATAGTATAATATAATATAATATATATATATAATTATATATATA
>JABUQX010022869.1:30000-42597 GCA_015478945.1 Trachelipus rathkii
TAATAAAGTAATAATAATAAGAATGATTATACTTAAAGAAGGTGATTGATGATGATGATGATGATGATGATGATTAGCACAAGAAATTGGTATTTGTTTACTATGTATTTAAATATATTCTTTAATTCTCATGCCTTAATATCAAGTTTATTAGCCTTTACAACGTAACCATCCTTTCATAACTTTACCTTAGCATTAATGCTAAATTTAGCTTATTACTCCTGCTAAACTTTCCTTAAAAATCTGTATTTACTTTAACATTTCACTTGCTAAACTTTACTAGAATTTTTACTCAGTTTGACCTTAAACATTTAATTTATATTTTAACTTACCCGTTTTGCGGGGATCAAATGCTTGATAAGCTTAATATTTTCCTTTATATTATATATATATATATATATATATATATATATATATATATATATATATATATATATAATATATAAAATTATATATATATATATATATATATATATATATTTATATATATATATATATATATATATATATATATATATATATATATATATATATATATATATATATATATAATATATATTATATATATTATATATATATATATATATATATATATATATATATATATATATATATATATATATATATATATATTTCTCAAAACATATATAATATATATAATTATTTTTAATAATATTGTAATAAAATTCTAAAAATTTCGAAATAAGTAAAATTAATATTAAAAATTTTATTATAATGTCTTAAATATTTAATAAAATATTTTCTAATGATTCTCTTAAGATCATGAATAATCTATGCAGTAAAAGAAAAGTTAAACTAGTATTTAAAAAAATTATAATAGTTACCCATAGTATTTTAAATTTTATTACATTTTAAATCATATTTAAAAAAGTAGCTAAAAATTTATATAAAAAAAAGATAATAAATATTTACAACATTTATTATATATTTATATTTTAAAATTATTTTCAAAATAATTATGAGGCCAAACTTAAATTAAAAGAGGGCTTATATTCCGATCTAAAAATTTGAAAAAGTGGAAACTCCTAACATATATCCCTTTCAGTCCGACTGGGTCACTGGTGACCCATATTTTTTAATCGATATTTTTGGCTAAAATGTATCGATTTTTACGATTTTTTTTTAAAATATACTAAAAGTATCGATTTATATTGATAGAATCACTCAAAATACCAAAAAAATTATCAGTGTCCTTACAGCGGTGGTGCGAAGATGGTGTCGGAGACTCGCTCCACAATTTTTAGTTTTTTGGTGAAGTGGTGGTTTGTTGGTGCTATCTAATTGTTACACGACTTATTTTTTTCTTTTTTTTTTGACATTTTTATGTAGTAGAGAGACTAAATAAAAAAAGTTATTACTGTAACTTTTTGAAAAAAATAAGTCTATCACCGCCAAAATAGACTCCGTTTTACGTGTTCCTCAGGTGACCCATCAGGACTTAACAGTCCCCTTCCCCCCCCATAATCAAATAGTACGACAGTTAATATATATATATATAATATATATATATAGTAATTATTATATATATAATTATTATATATATATATATATATATATATATATATTATATATAGATATATATAACTAAATATTATATATATACTATATATATATATATATATACACTATACATTTATATATAATATAAATATATCATATCAAAATATATAGATATATATATATATTAGACATATTTTTTATTTATATATATTATATATATATATTATATATATATATTATATTATATATATATATATATATATATATATATATATATATATATGAACTTTTTTCACATGTCAGATTCAAATGTGATTTCGACCTCCACCCCTTCCACCTCCGCAGCTTCAAGAAGGCCAGCAGCCCTCCGCTTCAAATCGTGACTAGTTGCCGAAGGTGAAGAAAGCCTTATTTAGGAGGAAGCTAAGTATACGTGATGCCATCCGTATGTCAATTTTCCCTGGTGATGAATCAAAGGATGATCTTCAGTTCTCTGATGACGACGAAAACTACTACGGATGGCCAGCTGCATCGGCCATGTCTGATGATGAGGCAGCAAATGCAATATCTTAGAAGTCTTTGATGGGCAAGACACTGAGAATGACGGACCCCCTTCTCATCCTGTCCCTGCTTGTGTTGAACCCCACGATAAGTGTCGCTGGTGGGATTCAAAGGAACACAAATATATGGAGATCGAAAGACCATTTGCTGTACAGGAATATAATAAGTACATGGGCGGATTTGATCTGCCAGATATGCTCATCGAGCTATACCGGATCAAATTCAATTATTTGATAGACCTTTGCATTGTCAATGCCCGGCTGTTTTACCGGAGGGTGCATGAGAGCAAAGAGAGCAGGAAAAACTTTATGCCATTTGTCGATTTCAAGAGTCGAGGTGGTTAGAAGGTTGCTAACTCTAAGGTTATGTACCTCTCTAAGAGAAGACGCGTGCAACCAGAGGTGGAGGCCAGCAGCTGGAGCCAGCGTAGGATTTTGCAACAAAGAAGGTTAAGGAATGGTATCGAAGTTTACCCCGAACATGACCTGAGGAGTTGAACCAAGATACTACACAGGTTTTTAATGAACTCAATCACCTCCACACCTCCAAACTATGATGGGTTTGAAAGCATAGCTGCTCAATGTCAAATCCTCAGATGGAATTATACCATCAATTTAAATGTTTGTCAGCCCCTAATAATGACATTCTCTGTGACCAAATAGCTTCCTGAAAGATGGAGTTCACCCATCTCTCGAATTAATGCCATTTGGGAAATGTTGCGACTATCACATTTTTAAAAAGAAACTCCCAACATCTATAGTCTCCTCTTATATTTTCCTCGTCCCAACCTGGGTCGTCAATACCATCTACAACGGAATAAATGATTTCAGTATTGGCTGATGTAGCATCCCCATCGGTTAGGCCTAAGATAAAATCTCTTCAAACTTCAGACAGATGAGCACCACCAACCATTCACAGTAGGGTCGTGTTTGCTCAAACACATGAGGAACCGGTTCCTACAACTTCCCAAGCATCTTCGATTTCTATTTCCCATTCTTAAGCTGGAGGTCTGCCTTCTCATGGCCCCAGACCTGCCCCTTTTGGATTCAAGCATCCACCACCTTCCTCTCCCAAGGTTTGGCCCTTGAAAATGACACTCCAAGAACTTAACATGCTTCAGGGGGAGTTTAGCAAATGTTTCATACTTAAGTTCCGTCCATACTAGAAATGACAGTATCAGTGGAAAGGACCTACGTAAAATGCTTGAAAATTTGTTACAGTTATGAACACGACTTAATAGTTCCATCCATCCTATACTTCCATCATCTTACAACTCTCTCACTTGTCTCTGTCATGTTATGATAGGTGGGGAGGAATATAAAGAAAAATTTAGTCCTACAAAAACTAGCTTTAACATTCCAGCTTCTTAGCCAAATCCTTATTTGCATTAATTATATTTTTTGATGCAAACTTGCTGGTAAGCATTATAATGGTTATAACAAACTCTAATAAAAACTTTGAAAACATTGAAATATACATAAAACTGATGCTACAAATGAATTGCCAAACTGTAAGTACTCTGATTTTTCTTTTAGATTACTTTACTACAACTGTTTGGCTGTTCTTTCATACAAGTATTAGTATATGTTTTTATAGGCTTAAAAGAATAAATTACTTCTTCAGTACTATTTGAACATCACTTATGGAATGATCTAATAGTAAAGATCTCACTAAGTAAACTGTATATCTTGGTTCAATATTCCCAGCACGAAGTAATTAATTCTTAGTGCTTTACTTTTTTCTGTATAAAAGATACTCACGCAATTGTCTACATAAGAGGCAAGACGATGGCTGTTGAATGGGTCCGTGCATATTCCATAAACAGCTTTTCGGTAAACGGTAAATTTAGATGCTTCTGAAAAAAAAAAAAATATTACGCATGTAATAGAGGTGTAAATGAAGTATAAAGTTTGTGACGAATACAGCAAAGCTGCCAAAGTAAACAGAAGAGTATTGTTTAATCATGATCCTGATACCTTAAATATGAGCTTTCTAGTGTAATAATTCTTGAGAAAAGAGGACTTATAAATGATGGATACCTAAAGAAACATAAAAAATAACAGGAGATTAATATCATGTTTAAAAAAGAAATGTGGCAAAAATAAGATTAGTATTAAATACAAGACGTATATTGCAATTGAAAGAAAATAAGTTCTTAAGATATACTTGTAAAATGAAAAATAAAATAGCGATAAAATGTGAAGCCTGGTAATAGATAACTCCAATGGGTATAGGTATATATAAAACTTACATGAATGAAAGAAATATTCTACACAATCATTATCGTTAAAAAAAAAAAAAAGATATGAAAAAATGCTATATAAATATAAGATGAAATATGTCTTGTATACAGTTATTATGGTTATACTCTTCTTTTAAACTGCTACATAATGCCGAATCTATAGAGTAAATTACTACCCGGTATAAATTATCAAACTTTTTTTAAACCATTAGCGAAACGGCAGTGCTCCAACTAAGCTGAGAGAAAAATTAATGGTCAGCTAAGCTTAAAGTAGCAAATTTTAATATTGAATGCGTTCAAGTTGAACTATGGAATCAACATAACCATCTAAAAGAATAGTAAAGACCACCTTTAACGTGCTTTAGTAGTCGCCTATTCGGGGTAACACGGGGGACACAGGTAAATCGTACTTTAAGGCGGCTATCCAAAACACCGCGCCACAGCAAGCGTGTTTAGCAGTCCAATGTTGTTAATTCTTCGGCCGCCAGGGTAGATAAAAACCCAACTGCTACGCGGAGGATTTTGGAACCACCGCCCTCGGAGCCGTAGAGAGCGGAGACTCAACTCCTGCGAAGCGCATTGTTGCGCGAAACGCAGGCCGATATGGCTATAGAGGAGCACGATGCGCAGCAATTAGATATGTAAGAGGAGGGCATGACTAGCAGTGAGATATATCTCGTGTAATGACGGATCATTCAAGATAACTATGTTAGACGATGTAGGAAAGAGACAGGATGTTGTATGAGGATATGCTAAGTAATTAATGAGGCGGGAGTATGCATATGATTAGTAGCGGCGAGAGACGGGCGAGAGTTATTGTGGTCCAGATGCGTAGCCTTAGACATTAACCAAAAATACAATTTGAAGAAATAATTGTGGAAAAGCGGAGATAGTGGAGAGAGAAGCAGTAGAGAAGAGAGGACGATAGACACCAGAGATAGTGCACGAAGGTCTGGCGTTATATCTGTAAGATCACTGAGTATATGAGATTTGCGACACGAGTAGAGCGAGTCTATCATGAGTATACGATAATAGTAACGAAAGAGATGATATAGAATGATAGTAGTAGAGTAGAGTACAGCAGACGAGAGGGAGTGATCACGAAGCATGCGGATGATGATAGAGCCAGCTGAGCACCGGGAGAAGAGGGATATTGATTGCGAAGAACCATTCCAATATTATGTCATAAGAATGTGGCAGAGCGGCAGATATCGGTTAATCGCCAGTTGAAAAACTTCAAATCATAAATAATTAAGCATTGGGTGGAAAACACATCTTTGGGTCTGTCTTCTTTACTAGATCCTGGATACAAATTGAAATTTCAGTAGCAGATGTGCCAGACAAAATAAAGGGATTGGCATTAGAAACTTTGACGACCGACATAAATTGGGTATATAACAGAAGATATTTCAACCAATTTCACTCCACCTAATAACCATTGGGGAGAGTATTTAGGAGGGCGTCAAACATTATAGCACACTGTTAGGCGAACGTTAATACCCGGTCGTTTAAGACTATTAAAATGAAGGGCATAAAAAGAATCAAGAAGACGTTTTACTTTTACTTTCATGAGAGTTGCAGGATTGTTAAGTTTACAATTACAATATTACCAAGAAATGACAAACCCTTTGCGTGGAGAACATATATAAAGAAAAAAATTTCATCTTTGAGTAGGCTGTTATTGATTCTCTAAAAGTCTGCAAGGTCAAAAGAAAAATTTATGTCTTTATGCACATTATACACGATCGAACTCGTCTCTACAGTTTACACCAATATGATGGAAAATACTTTTAAAATTATACAGGGGGACTTAAATGTTAGTCATATTCTTGACACTCTCAAGTTTCTTAAATTATTTCTAATTAAATTTAATGTTTAGTTCTGGTTGAAAAACTTCAAGCCTTCTATGAATGGGCTGAAGCTTAATATATGAAGATGCTCTGATTTATAAAAAGAAAACAATTGGAGTAGAAGATAAAAACAAAAACAAATAGGGCATTAGAAATATAGAAACAGTAGTGAAGCCGACATGAGAATATTGAGACTGTTCCCAGTCAACCAAAGAACCAAGCCCACCAATATATGCTTATGCAAATTCACAAAACACCCTATGTCTTGTCAATAACTTACTTACAACTAAAAGAAAAAAACTATGGCTAACTTTGTAATTATAGCCATAACATGCAGTTTAACCTTAATAACTACTGTAACTAAAACCCCGCCAAAATGGCTTAGCAAATATAATACTATAATGATACCGCACACCATAAAGTATACCCATCCAATCCTGTTCTTACGGCGTTACCGAAACTCGAGTCCGCTCAACAACTCCTTTGGTAAAGCTATTCCAAAACTTAACAGCCCCTCACTTACCCGATGAATGCTTTCCGATTATATATCAAGATGGCATGCCTTCTCATCTTTCTACTGTGCCCCCTGATTGCCCGTCGCCCATCGGTCAACTATGAATGAATTTATTTGGTCCCTCACATAATTGAGTCAAAGTAAATTGTAATATGTTGGACCCCCTCACAGGGTCTTGCTCTCTGAGAAAATCGTCTTTCTCCAGAAAACATTTTTTAGCTCCTCATCCTCTCCTCATAAGCGCTTATTTTACACTCAGAAATCACTTTCTTTGTTCCTGTTATGGAGTATCTAATCTCGTCATTAAAGATCGAAGTTGTACCTTAAATAAAGGCCCAAACTTGTGCACAATACTACTTAATACATGCGACTTCTAACATAGCTTTCATACCAAGTTTACTTCTAACCTTGCTCTGCCTTGTAAAACTATCTTCGTAATTATTATACCTAACAGTCAGTTTATTAGTTTATTTGCTTAGCTTCAAACACCTGCTTAGCCCTTTAAATCCTGCTTATAATGCACACCTAATTTTTTTCTTTAGTCCATAGAATCATGCTAGATCCTACATTCATCGCTTTTGTTCAGACTTTTTGTTTTTGAGTAACGTGATGTGTGAAAGACCTTACACTTTGACTATAAAACTTTATTTTGCCACTCACTTATCTGCCGCACTCAAGAAGTTTATGAAGTCATTTTCAATCTTTAATACATCCCATGCACTATTGCCTTATGAGGTACCACTGTCTGTAGCCTATCTTGAAAGACGTTATAAATCTTACATTTTAAGTCCCTGGTCTAAATCAGAGGTCCCCAAACATTTTTTGTCTCGTAGACCACTTTCCATGTTTTTCGGTTTTGGGTAGATCCCCTGCTTACCTGATATATTGATTTTTTTTGCTAAAACTTCATATATATATATATTAATTACTAATTATATAATATAATACTATACTATATATATATCTATATATTTATTACTTCTATAAATCCTACCCATGTATCCGTATATATTATATATAAATATATATATATAGTATATATCTATTACTATATATATATATATATATATATATATATTATATATATATTATAATATTATATATATATATACTATATACACTATATATATAAATATAATATATATATATAATATATATATATAATATATATACTATTATATATTATATATATATATATATAATATATATATAATATATATATATTATATATATATTATATATATATATATATTATATATATAATTAATTTATATATATATAATATAGTATATATATATATTATATATATATATATATATATATATAATATATATATATAACTATTAGTACTATTACAGTGGCTGCTATCAGACAATTTTTTCTGGGGGGGGCAAACAAAAATCGTTCTTTATATATACTATATCATATAATATTATGATATTATATATTATATATATATAGTATATAGTATATATATACTATCGATATAATTGATATATCTATTATATATATCTATATATACTATATACTATATATATATATATAATAGTATATATATATATATATAATATCTATATATATACTGTATCTATAAGTATATATATGATATAGAAGTGGAATGACAAAATATAATCCCTAAGAACAATGGGAAGAATATGTATATAAATTATACTAAAATCCATGTTACCTAAATCTTTGAAATTACATGGCAGTGCACCATATTGTTCGCACAATATCACTCTCTTGTTTACAACAACAAGAACAAAATTTTCAAATATTTTTCGATATTTGTTGAATTTACCGTAAGTGTATTGATCAGCTTGATCACCATTTCAAAAGTAATCCAAATTATCTTTTCCAGAAGTCGTTCTGTTGAAATGCTATCTTTATAGTCAAGGATTAACACGGGTAAAATTAACGAATACTTGCATACAAGGTGAAATAAATTGGAAATTGTAGACTGAGACAAGAAACTAGTGCCATCTATTGCGCGGTTTATTGTAACGACCTGTTGCTGTGAGTCCATTTCAATCTTCCATATAATCGCCATTGTGCTTTTACTAAATCTTCATTTTGGTGCTTTCGAGATCTTCCTTGTAAAAACTATTACACACATATTTTATCATGTTCTCATATGGCAGCATTTTAACCCGTTCGGTCAGGATACAAATTGCAAAGTGAAAATTTAAATCTATCCTAATGCTGATATAAATCATCCAAAAATGGTATACAAAATGGGTGTGCGATAACATACAGTCTTGTGGCGGAGAAGGAATGTTGGCGTCCCTGCTATTTTGAATTTTGTTATATTTGGTACACGCATTGTCAATACTCAGTTCAGTATACAGATGCGCTTACACATTCTCCAAAAATCAGCTGTGAAATTGCTAATGTTCATTTAGAAACTCAAATTTTCTTTTTAACTATTTCGACTGTACGAAATTTGTTCCCTGACAGCGACGAATTATATATAAATTAATTTAAATTCTGCACTTTATATTATTACGGATATGATTACCAATAAATTTTTAGTGTCTAGAAAAATTTCGGGTGGCCATGGCCCCCTGGCCCCCCCCTAAAAACGCCACCTGTACTATATATATTTATATATATAATATATCTATATATATTATATAAAAAATATCTGAAGCAATAGATATATATACTCCATTATGATTTAATTTATCTATCAATAAATATATATTTATATATATATATATATCATATACTATATAATATATATATATATATAATATATATAATATTTATATATATATATATATAGATATATATATATTATATATATTAATATATATATTATATATGATATATATATACTAATATATAATAAATAAATATATAATATATATACTATAATATAAATATATATATATATAGCAGATAGTTATCAACAACTAATGGAAATATCCCTCTGTCCCCTCACTTGCTTCAAGTTTCACGATTTCCTAATTTGATAAATACAACCCTGCTTATGGTCAACATCAAAAAACTCAACCATGGCAACAATAAAAAAACTCAGAGTTCGTTGACTCAGCGCAATTTATCCATCTTTTCTTAACTACGGGTTAGAAAACTAAAATTTTATAAAAAAAAATAATGTACTCTCACGTCAAATCCCAAATAAAATGACATTGCTCCATTTAACTTTGATTCACTTTCATTTGGATATGACTTTTAATGAGAAGATATTTTTTAAATGTTATTAATAACATTCTTACTTTTGATATCTTTCTGAAATTGTTTCAAAAATATTCTTTTAAGCTATAACCACTGCTCACTGTCATTTGGAATAAGTCGTTGCAAGAGCTGAACCTTGCATAGATTGCAGCTGGAATCATCCTTCATAATGAGTTCAAGAATGTATTAGTAATTTGAAACTTCAAACAACGTCTCTTAGTAGACTTATTGGAACTATGCACAATGTCAAAGTGCATTGCAACCAGATATTTTTTATATACTCAAATAATCTTGATAATCATACTTGTTTTTAATTAAAGACAAGATTAAATGAGATCCACTGTTCGTTGACCCCCCCCATGGTTATCTGTACATCTTCTATGGACCCACCAATTTTGTTGTGTTAACTTGCTATGGACGAACCTTTGGCAGGTTTTAATGACCCCTGGGGTCGATAGACCGAACTTTGGGAATCATGGTCTCAATCTGTTATATATATACTATATACTATATATACTATATTATAATTATATAATATATATATATTATACTATATATTAGATATATTTATATATTATATATATATATATATAATATATTATATGTAATATAATATAATAATAAAATATCATATTTTTCTTTCTTCTTTCTTTCAACTCCTCTCTGCCCCAAGATGTGGGGGTAATGTGCTGTACAGTCACACACAGAAAGAAATAGGCAAGTAGGAGAAATCATGACACTCGTCGTGATAAAGAAGCCCCAGCCTTACCTCCGCCGCCCGCTTCTGTCCATTAATTAGTGAGAGCTCGTCACAAGAACAGAAAATCACCTCCTACGAGCATCATAGACCGGCAGGCCTGCGCGGACCTCACTAAGTGGTAACGTCGTCAATTGTAAGGGTCTCATGCGCCCTCTGTGCCCAGGTGCCCAACAACCGATGCCCATAACAAACCCCGCCATTCTCTTCCTATCATGCATCCTTTGATTCTCGCCTCTGCCAAATCCACATTTCTCTCCTTCAGAATTCGTTTCACGATCTCTAATCCAACTTTCTCTTCGGTCCTCCCACCGGTCGGTTCCACATCACTTCTTCACTATACATTCGCTTAACCAACACGATCTTTCATCATCTCCTCCAACATGAACCAAGACCATGGGTCTCAACATAACTTGACTCATTTGATCTCTCTCCATTTCCCTGCCTTTCTTCCACAGCAAACCGAAACAACGCACCTGCTCGTAATACGGCGGTTCAGTATCTTCTCACTGTTTTTTATTTAATTCGTCTTTTCAAAAGCAACCTCCTAGCATCGCCCGAAAGATTGTCCATCTACTGAAACATTGAAGCTTTAGAATCTATACCTTTTCTTATCCCAGCAACCCATAGTCCCACTGAACTACCATAACGAAACAGGTAAAACATCAACCCTCATGTAAGACTCCAGCCACTCAGACTTAGCCTGTATACAGATTCCACTCATACCGATTTAATATATTGCAGACCAGCACCTTTCCTAATGCTCATTCACAACATTTCCTACTACTAACCTCTGCAATCATGATCCGTTCCGACAGTTCTCATCACACCTACAGTTCTTTAAAATGTTAAGCTTATACCAGCTGCTGCATCATCTAACATAAATGACACTGAGGACTGTCCCTCACTCACAACCAATAGACCTTCACTTCTTATCCTAACGTTTACTTTTCAAACCCCTCCTTTTAACAAGTAGCCCTGGCCTGGGTCCAAAAATCTCCCTCCACCATTCCTCTCTCTCAACTTTCTTGCAGAACCCCACACAGACCCCAATCATCGGCATTACCATAAGGTAGGGGGCACCCTCCACGTCTCTCCTCATCTCCTCACATTCATCTAAAACAATTACAGTCCGCTATTTCCGTGCCATCTCCCACCAACATCGATTTATACTCGAATTGCTTTCATAACCCAATCCATAACTTGAATAACCAATAGGAGACATACACAACCCGTTCTCACTTCCGCTACTTAATCCTAAACCAATCCACCATTGACACATTATCTTTACACATCTGCTTCACTATTCAGTATACATACTTTTGATTCCATATCAGAGCCTACCACGCGAACACCATATCAACTATAGCTCTGCCATCAAGCTTCCCTATTAACTCTAATCATACGCCTGTTTTGCAAATCATAAAACCTAAATATAAATTATTTTATTCACTTATTAGAACTAAATCATTCTTTCTGGCACAATCAGTTGCAGCGAATGTAAAGATTGATTCCTTTACTGATTGGATGATTGTGATACTCTACTCCTCTAATACGTACGCACTTGTTCTCTTTTCAATTCATCAGTTCCCTACAGTCACTCGAACGTGTTAAGGCACTCTTTTCGACCAAAAAACCAGTGGTAATATTTTTTTATCGTCCATGAAGATTCGATAGTTTGGAATAAATGGGCAATAATCAATGAAGAGGTATTCTTTCTTTCGTTCTTCACAAAATTTTCTTTAATAGAGTCACAGGAGATTTTAACCTCTACGCCTCAGCAGGAAAGGCGAAAGGTTGAGCTGGAAACTCACCCGCGTCGCTGAGTGGAAAAAAATCACAGGGCACCGAGAAGGGCCTTTAATAAAACTCTCACAACCATCCACTTTCCCAACTAAAGGAAAAGTTTCAAAAAGCATATGCTTTTTAAATGCTCCTCGGGGGGTTTCGGAAT